>JBBIGC010083016.1:0-10350 GCA_037576955.1 Lepidarchus adonis
GTGTGTGTGTGTGTGTGTGTTTGTGTGTGTGTGTGTGTGTGTGTGTGTGTGTGTGTGTGTGTGTGTGTGTGTGTGTTTATTCTCAAGCAACACTCATTTGGCCGGCATCGAAGCCAGAACAAATCACTGGATAGTGTGCAAGCATCTGGTTAATCAACAAGCCTGGGAGTGGTGCATATGAAAAATGAACACATTTACAGCAGCAAGGGTCCAATCACTTAATTTCTATGGGATCTGTTCATTAACAGCCAACAGGAGGCAATCTGGGGCTAAGAGGAATAAGCAGCTGAATTCCCTGAAGTCTTAACAAACAAAATGGGATCGTATTAATCTTTCCACCCTGTTCATACTTCATGGAATTTCTTCTAATCCATGGATTGATTGCCCAGTTCACACATATATTTGTGTGTTTGCAAAGTGATTTGTTCTGTTGATCTGTTATTAACCCTAAAGAAGCTGTCAAACCATCCCTGTATCACTGCTGTGTGTGAATGGGGGGCCAGTAAGGATGACCAATGATTTTTAGAATGGAAACTTCTTCTTTCCAGCCATTACAGTACAGTAACATAACAAAAGGTGCTTTGCAACCAGAGGTACATTTCATAGAACACCTGGAAGAAGTTCATCCTTTTTTGTGTGTCCGCACTTCAACAAAAAGATTATAGCTCTTGGAACAATGTTTTGAGGAACTATTTTAGCTCCTACTATTAGGTAGGTATTTTCTTATACTAGAGAAATCACGAGTGTTAAAAGAGTACAGTGATTGCTTCAGACCAAAGTGTACAGAGATTGGTTCAGATGAAGATGTATGGTGATTAGTCCAGATGAAAGTGTACAGCAGGAGTGCTCAACTCTGGGCCTGGATATCTACCACCCTGCAGACTTCAGTTCCAACCCTAATCTAACACACCTGACCGAGATGACTAAGGCTCTCAAGAGTGTCTGAATACAAAAACCAGGTGTTGGATCTGCACTATCCAGGGTTGAGCACCCCTGGTGAACAGTGATTGGTCTAGATGAAAGTGTACAATTATGGGTCCAGAACATTACATTAAATTAAATTGTGATTAAATTGTGTGAAGGATTCGCCAAGTGAACAACAGCTCATAGCTAAAAAAAAATGGATCAAAACACAGACAAATGAATGGACAATGAGCTCATATACGATATGAGGAAATAAGTGTTTACTTACTGGCGAAAAAATGCCCCCGAAGGTGTGGAATTCTCAGAGGAGACTTCCCAGTGGGTACTTTTTCTGAACTAGTCTACAGAACAATTGGTCCAAAAGTATCTTAAATGAACTTCCTTGGCATGAATGTCAAAAACAAGTTACACACCAGACCATACCAATGTTCACCAGAAGTGTGAACCCCAGCTTTTAACTCAAACACTTTGGTGGACAACCCCATGCAGTGTGTTAGCACCATTTATGTGAGTGAATTCTTCATGAAAGCACTATGACCGAGCTGTGAAGTGTTTGAGATCAGGCCTGATCTGACCTATCCCATTAACATTTTTAGCTCTGGTTTTAGAATTCTTCACAACAATCCTGAGACCTTTACTTTGGACGTTTCTCTGTAACTCGAGATATTCGATGGAAAACACTTTGAAGGGCCGCAGTTCAGACAAGCCTGTCTAGCGCATTAGAAAAATAGCCCAGATAGTTTCAACCAAGTCCAGCGAGGGTCTTTGATAGCAGCTTACATGACCACCCATAAGATTAATTTGGTGGATATATTCCTCATACTCCTATCCTCCCCTCATGAATTAGCACAGGTGGGTAGAATTATAGGCCGATAACCCTGTTGCACCCGAAGTTTTTCAGGGAGACAATGCAAGCAGCCAGTTACACATTCCAGCCACGCTTGGCCTGGCCTTGGGCCCACTGGAGAAGGTTGGGCTGCCTGGCGATGCTTGAGGTGCTTCAGGGAGGCTCACTGTCTGACATAGGGAAACCAGGGGAGTGCTTCACGGTGCATCATTAGCTAATGGCAGACGCCTCGTGTCTCCACGTGTCTTCTATCTGATGGATCTCAGGAGATTAGCACGCATTTATTAAGCCGGTGATGGATTTCCACAATGTGAGAAAGTTTAGGGACGGGCCCATATTAGCCGACACGCGTCTGTGAGACAGCATCGATCTCTGAGGTAGTCCTCCTTTTCTAATCCCTTCTTGCTATCATGTGCAGTGAGGGACAGTTCCATGACTTGTGTCTGAACCTAAAACCTCCAAGGGATTTGATGAATAGCAAGGCATACACACAGAGAGATCTCAGAGGAGGCTTCAGCCACTGCTTTTTTACTGTACAAGGTTGGTTAGTTTGTCACATACAGTATTTGTGTTTTATATTGTCTCTGCTATTGTTCCATCTGGTTTCTCCTTTGGAACAGAGGGTTGTACAAGGCTCCTCTCTGAATCTTTGAGTGAGAGTACCCCTGCGGACCAAACCAGTCCCAGCCTTTTGCTGTAATTCAGGCTGAACTTTAAAAATGCTGGTGGAAAGGAAAACATGTTAGTGTTTCTAATCATAGCCATGTCTAGTTTGAGAGCAAAACAAATATAATGTGAATAAAGTAAGACCAATAATCAGATTTCATACAACAACATCAAAACAAACAAACCAATTATAGCCATTTTCAGAGAGAGATCTTTGCACATAAGCCAGAATTATTTAAAAAGTTATTTTTTGTCACAATAACATTAGATGATTATTTTGATGATGATTTAATGATCCATGGTGTCGATGTCAACATCTTATTTTGGGCTACGCCCCAGGTATTGTCAAATTCCAGTCCTGGAGAGCCAGTGTCCAGTACATTTTGTAAGTTCACCTGATCAAGCCCCAGTTAATTGTAGTGAGCGTGTTTAACTACCAAACTGTGCTAGACACTGGCCTACCCCCTGCATCAGAGCCCAATGGCAGGAAACATTGCATAGACCTAAGCACTCTAAAAACTTTCTCTTGTATGCAACATCGGAAAAGTAAATAATATTTGCTTTGTTTAAAATAAAACACACACAGTGCCTCCTTCCAAGTGAGCACCCTCTAAGCTTTCACCATCCGTGCCCATTGCTTCTGTAGAACAAACGTTCCACAAACAACTGCATGAGTCTATCTCCTTGCAAGGCTGGAATGCATGGAGCTTCGTTTACCTTCCACTTTTCCATCTTAAACAATGTACTATTCAGACTCTCCCCGAGTTTATGCGCTCTTGGCCGCCGGATGCGAAAACTAATTTATCGCAGCAGGAAGGCCTGTCTCTAGCTAATCATCGGAGACGTAAAATGTCACATGTACTCCGTCTTCTCTCTCCATTCGTCACAGCCCCCAACCGAAAAGCTTAAATAGTATGCTTCATTCAGGGTGAGAGTGTGGTGGATGGGCTTTCTCCCGCCCGCCCCCTTGAGTCATAAAGCAGGAATGCAAGAATCTGGCACATGCTTCAGTTATGTAGCATTTCCATGTGGCAAAAGAATGTGATTTCCTGACGTAAATATTAAGCTCTTTGGTCCTGCAGCCAGAGAACCTTCTTTCATATAGGCCATGAGTAAAGTCTGTTGTACTCTCTCTGTGTCTCTCTCTCTCTCTCTCTCTCTCTCTCTCTCTCTCTCTCTTTCTCTCTCTCTCTCTCTCTCTCTCTCTCTCTCTCTCTCTCTCTCTCTCTCTCTCTCTCTCTCTCTCTCTCATTGCTAAACTGCCCCATCTGGTGTTTACAGTGTGAGACCATAGCTTGTGTTTCCTGACAAATGAAATTCATAGTGTAAATTTGAACACGCTACTAGATACCAGTGATCCTGTTGTCCTGCTGTCCTGACCAACTTTGTCCATCCTGATAACTTACTTCTCGATGAAGTACTTATCATTACAAACCACTCGCTCTTTCTGAGGATGCCCCTATACATTCAGATACCCATCATCCCCTGCACATCAGGAACCTTCACATACCATCGACTGGATCATCCATCACTGATGTCTTCTGCGCACCTGTCCCAGACTAGTTCAACTACGATGGACCTCCATATGCTCCATGTGCTTTATATGCATATGTTGCTCCAAGCTATATTCTCTTAGCTGACTTCACCTGAGATTCTAATTTATTATTGCTGTCTGGTTTCATTAAGTGGATAATGGGTTCTCCCTTCTTTACTTTGACCCAGGTGGGTGAGTGCAGGTGGTGTGTGGGGGGGCAGTTTATAGAGAGGAGGATATTCTGAAGATGAATGATGTTTTCATCATGCATTGTGTTATCTTTCTGTTTCCAGGTTATGGAAGCTTGGGTGCAGGTGGCCTGGGTGCAGGTGGCCTGGGTGCTGGAGGCCTCAGACCTGGAGGTAAGGAACTGCTGGTTATTTGCTCTATAAATTATACTGAATGTGTGGCAATTGAGATACACGTCATCATTCCCAAGTGAGCTCAGAATTTCATAAAAGGAATTCCACCAGACACAAGGGTTGTAGATAGTAACTAGTTGATAGTTGTCTGACTACATACAATAGGTTTCCATTAAGAAGAGGATCCTATCTATACCATAAGAATAACCATTTACAGTATGCATTGGATTTGTTGTCATCATTCTACAATTCCTGTTGGTAAAACTCCTTAAAGGGTTTTCTTCTGTGATGCCATAGGAGAACCCATTGTGACGGCTCTGCTGTTTCCCTCCAGTAAAGAGTGTTTTAGTACACTACGTAGGGAACGGGATGCCGTGCACTTTGTATGGCACAGGGAGACCGTGTTTTAGTGCACTATGTTAGGTCTAGGGAACCAGTGTTTTAGTTTACTATGTACAAAGCAGGGAGACAATAATTTATTGCACTTTGTAGTGAGTAGGTAACCAGTGATTTAGTGCACTTTTATGGGAGCAGAAAACTATTGTTTTAGTGCACTACCTAGGGTCTAGGGAAGCAGTATTTTAGTGCACTATGTTAAGCACACTGAACCAATATGTCAGTGCACTATGCAGTAAGCAGGGTGCCAATAGGGTCCAGAGAATCAATATTTTAGTGTAGTGAACAAGGAGCCAGTGATTTAATGCACTATGTAGGGTCCAATAAACCAGCATTTTAGTGTTCTTTGTAGGGAGCAGGGAGTTTTACTGCACTGTATAGGATGCAGAGAACGAATAGTTTAGTGTACTATATAGTGAACAAGGAGCCAGTGATTTACAGTAGTACACCGGTATATTAGTTTTACATGTAGGATGCCTAGTGCCAGTTATTCAGTATATTTTTGAAGGAATAGAAAGCCAGCATTTAGTGCACTATATAGGAAGCTGGGTACCGGTATTTTAGTGCACTCTGTAGAGATCAGGGAGCCAGTGTTTTAGTGTCTTTAAGTGCATAACTGTTGTATTCCTTCCCTTAGCCGGTTATGGTGGATATGGTGGTGGATACTATCCTGGAGCCATGGCAGGAGGACTAAAACCTGCTAAATCAGGTTAATAGCATATTAATATGTTACTAATAACTAATATAAAGTGTAATAACTTACTAATTACATTATAATACATTAAAAGTCAGGTGGTCAAAGATACACATGCTTCAAAATAAAAAAGTGTTACAAAGAGTTATTTTGGCAATGCCATAAGTCTGGTTCCTTAAAAAAGACGTGTGAAAAAGGTCTGTGAGTGTGATGAACCATGTGCTTTTGTAAAACTACTACATTTTGTAGTTTCTTTAAACATAATAAAGTTTCCTCACACTCACATATTGTAACAGGGGGCATAACTGGCATGAGGGCAAGGTAATCTATCCATCCATGGTCATCTGCTGTCCGTCGCATTATGGAAGGCACAATAGGCACTCATTGGTTTTCCAGGGCTGAAGCCTTTAAGACTTTTATACCGAGGGTCCTAAATTCAAGCCTTGGTGGAATGTAGGTGGTTTCATTTTGTTGTTCATCCCCACATATAAGTCCCAACTTTAACTCTGTGTGGGCAGATGGCATAGTCCTCCATCTTTGCCATCTGTATTCAGTCAAAAGCTAAGTGGCAAGCATATCAGACCTTCATACTGAAGGTCTTGAGTTTAAACATCGGTTAAATGTGTGTGGTTTCGTTTTGTTGTTCATCCCTGCAAGTGGTTCCCAACTCGCGCCGACACTACCACTACCATAACAGCAGGCATAAAGGTATAAAGATTATTATACCTTTTTACAGGGGCAATCAGCGCTCATGGGTTTCACCACACATATTTCATTCCAAAAATAGTCCTCCACTGAAAGGTTCTTTAAAAAATATATATTTTCTGGCATTGTGTAAAGGACTGATTGAATCAAACCTTTACAAAAGTAATACGTAACACTGTCTGTTTCCTTCCTCTCTCAGGTCTTGGAGCTGGGGTAGGTGCAGGAGGATTTCCTGGTGGTGGGCTTCAGCCAGGCCTTGGAGCTGGTGAGTACTATATATACTCTCAAAAGTAATGGTTCCATACATTTTTGTAAATGAGATGTGATTGTGTGCAGAACCTCCCCATAGTGTGAAGGTTCTATGCCAGTGGTGCCCAATCCTGCCACCCTGTTCAGATCCTTGGCTCACAAAAGTGTCTTCAATGCATGTGGAAAGTGAAGGCTAGGCCATCTGGTCTGATCCCAAGAGGAGCTCCTGTTGTACAAAATGTTAATGCTGATTCTGATAGAAGTTTCATACAGAACTACTAGACTCCTACACAGAATAATGGAACAATTTATGGAGGTGTATCAGATACAGTATCTGAATGACAGCACATGAATAGAGGAACAAGGGTAATAGTTTGGTGTGCAGGTGCAGTAATGTTCAAGGCTGTGTGGTAGGTAAGGTTCTAGATAAGCCTTGCAAAGTGTTTCCCCTATTTTTCCTACTTCTTCTCTTGTGATCTCAGTTGGTAACAAAAAGTAACACTGCAGACTGCTGACTGGTCAGAGAGGATGGTCACACACTGAAGTTGTTCTGAAGCTGATGTCAGAAATTTTTTTTGCAGTGGGCAATGTACAAGGTACAAAAAGTCACTCCAGTACCATGCAGTGAAAAAGCATCTCAGGTGGAGGTTAGGGGGGAGTAACCTGAGTTGAAGAAGCTGTTGCAGAGTCTGGTGGTGAAACCGATGACTTAGTACCTTTTACTAGATGGTATGAGGGTGAAGAGGCCATGAGAGGTGTGGAAGCGTTGTTGGCAGTGTTTGGGGTAGTTGGCAGGGGGTAGAAAGACCCCAATGATCTTCTCAGCAGTCCTCCACTTTAGGGTCTGAGGATATGGGCAACCTGGCTTTATACCAATGCCTTCCAAACTTCTAAGAATGCATATTTGAATGTGTTTATGCATTCCACTGTTTCAGGAGCTGGAGGGAAAGGCCTCAAACCTGGAAAAGGAGGTAGAGTATTATGGCTTTGATTTCTTTGGCCTTTTGTTCACGCAGCAGGTTGCAAGTTACTAGATCTCGTAAAAACGATGATAAAGCTGTTTGATAAGGAAATGGAACAGCAAAGGAAGCAACAAGCTGGCGTAACTCTCAAAGGAGTCATTCATTGAAAAAAGAAAGAATGAAGGAAAGAAAGAAAAATGATATGACTCAGTTTTTTGTGTTTCAAATGAATAAGTTAATCATGGAGTGCAGACTATCAAGAGCACTACGGTTTCAGCAGGGATGCCATTCCTGTGAGGCTGGCAGTGGCTGAAGCCTGCAAAAACAGTATGAGGCAGTGTGTCGGCAGCGTTCCTTCAATAATGCTTCCCTTTTCATGGGAGTCCAACTGGCTTGTGCTTCAATTAGAGCACCTTAGATCTAGCGCCAAATCAACCAGTGTGTCCTCTTCGGGGAGTCGTGCTGGTGGTTTGTGTTTGTGTCTAAATCCAGAGCGTTACTTCACGTCCCGAAACGAGCCTGAGACGTCTGTTCCTCAGCGTCAGATAGGAGAAGGTTAGACAAACAAGTAAAAACTCTGAAACATCGTGTGCCAGAGCCTGAGACCAGAACAGCCTGTTTCTTTCCTCTTGGTTGAACAAGGTAGAGAAGGTGGAACAATGTAATGGAACAAAAATGCAGTGTTTAGAATTCTACAATTTCACCTTAACACTGCGCAGCAATAACACAGAAGGTCTCAGTTTTTATCCAGCATATTTATAGTAATGCACAATAGCATCCCCACCCCTCCAATAAGTTTACTTCTATAAAATGTTTTGTCTCCCTTTCTCCCATGAAACAACACTTTTTAACCTCCTAGGTCAAAGAAAATTTTAGTTTATGAACCCTGAACCCCATCCCTATCAACGTTGACTCCATGCTTTCAGCAGCATGAGGGGGTCCTACTTAACATTAGGCAAGTGGGGGTAATGTTATGGCAGATTGGTGTATATTATAAAAATAATGAATATTTAAAAAATGCTTAATGCAACATTAGGCTAGAGTAGAGTAGTATTGATTTTGTGGGGGGTGATATCCAAACCATCAGAAACATCAAAACTAGAATCAAATATAATAATGGCCAACAAGTATTCAGCTAAAAATTATGGCAGGTACATGACATATGGATCCATCAAACCTAGATAAATTAGATAATACAGCTTAAAAGCCAGTTGGAGTCTAAATATGGGCTGCCCCTGTAAAAATATCCACCATGGTTTAAATGTCTGAATTTGTGGTGCTTTTCCAGGGCCTGGTGCAGGAGGGACTGCTCTCGGCCCAGGTGGCACTGGGCCTGCTCTCCCAGCAGGAGGTAAGACACGCAGCCTCAGCAACATGAGAGAGCTTATAGCATGCACTGGTGAGCGGTGGAATCTCCATTATGTGTCAATAAACTGCATGTTTTAGTCAAGGTGCAAGTCAGTCTGAATTGAGAATTGAGTCCGTTAACTTCTGGTGTACTGAGTTGAGTTGTAAATCAGTAAAGTGGTAGTTTAAGTAAATGTGTAAGTCAATTAACCAATTATTTAGTTGTGAGTCAATTTACCAGTACAGGGGATCCTCAGGTTAGCAACTCATTAGCTCCTTAAAAAATACGCTATTTGTGCGCCAAGCTGTTGTGGGATTTGGCATGTTTCATGGGAAGCAATACATTGTGGACTATGTAGTGAATAGTGCTGGAAAATAGGTGGGTAATACAGGTGGAAAAGAGGTGGAATAATTTGTTGCTTTCTGACACTAGCGGTGAGAGCATGAGTTGGCAGCACATATACAGTATTAGAATGCAGTTGAACGCCTACTAATTGTTTGATGATAATACAGCAAGAGAGACTGGTGTTAGCAATATGCATGAAACATTGCACTTCCATGTTGAAGTGTTTCATGAGGAGCAATGCATTTTGGACTATGTAGTGTCTGGTGCGGGAAAATAGGTGGGTAATACAGGTGGAAAATAGGTGGGTAATATGGGTGGAAAATAGGTGAGTAATGCTAGCAAAAATAGTATGAGAAGAAAGAGGTGGAAAGAGTTGCTTTCTGGGAATAGCGGTGAGAGACTGTTGGCAGCACATATATGGTAGTAGAATGCAGTTGAACGGCAACTAAAATGCTTTATGATAATACGGCGAGACAGACTGGTGTTATCTGTATGCACAAGTTACGACTTGTGTATTTTGTTTTTTTGTTGCATGACCCACTGTCTCTTGAGTTATGTCACACAGAGTCACCGAACCCAGATGTAATGCGAGGACCCCCTGTAGTTTGGTTCAGGTTGTGAATCACTTAACTACTTCTTTGGGTTGAGTAGCAAGACAGTTTTCCAATAGTCTAAGTCGAGTATAGGTTGGGAGAGCCGAACGTCGGTTTCTCCCGTGACCACACCACCGAATCTCCTTCGTCTACAACAGAAGAAATACACACACACACAGCAGGGTTAGCGAGAAGCATAAAGAGCAGGAAACAAAAAGGACAAGGCATAAGTAACACACAGAATGGGAAGAAGGGAGAGCCCAGATCGCTGGCAACCACGAGGGCGAGCAATACTGAGCAGTGAGTCACAGAGAGTCACAGTGAGTCGCAGAGAGTCAAACAAACAAGTCAAAGCCATTTGCAGTCATTTGCAGCCAGTCACTGAGTCACAGAGAGTCATGGTAACTCACAGTTACACAGCGGTTTATAGCAAGTCACAGCAAGTTGCAGAGAGGCACAGCAAATTATAGTGAGTCACTGCTCCATGTGGAAGGTGTCAGAGCTGTGAGTGACTGTTATTATTACACCTGTTTTCTAATGTCTAACAATGGTTTCTCTCTCTCTCTCTCTCTCTCTCTCTCTCTCTTTCTCTCTCTCTCTCTCTCTCTCTCTCCCTCTCTCTCTCTCTTTCTCTCTCCAAGCGAGGATGCTTGGCAGATGTATTTATACTAGTTGTCCTCCATGCTCTTCTTAGTCTGTAGTGGAGCTGCAGTGGATTTTTACCC
>JBBIGC010083025.1:0-10350 GCA_037576955.1 Lepidarchus adonis
GGTGGAGAGAGTCTCTGCAGTTTTGATGTGTCTGTGCAGCTCGTTCCACCAGTGAGGGAGAATGAAGGAGAGTCTTACGAGTTACGAAAACTTTTACATTTTTATTATATATATATATATATATTTATATAATATATAATATATAATTATATAATATATAATTAATATATAATTAAATAATAATATATAATATATAATAATATAAATACATATATATCTCAAGTCAGTCTATTTATACACCGCTTTTTACAACCTATAATTGTTTTATTTTCACAAAATAAGTTTGTTATGGAATTATTAGCAAACTGTGCAGACAGAACAAATGGTGGGACGACCTAATGACATAACTCATTCTACATATATGTGTTTTTGTGTTATTCTGACCTTAACGCAGTTTTAAAAAGTTTGGTTTGCTTACACAGTAAAATCAACAAACAAAGCAGTACATGATCTGAACTCTGAGCTGAACAGGAAGAAGCGCAAAAACTGATCAGCAACCGGTTCTGAAATCAAACCTGGGCTCATTTAACCTCGACTGCTGCAGCAAGTCTAGCACATTAGCTTCCTCACCTGGTTAGCGCACATGCGATTCCACAACTGGTGAATGATCTTCACTGAAGAAGCCAAACTGTCAGCCTCCAGCGGTTCTCCTCGGACCACTTCCAGCACACAGGTCAGAGCTTGGTTCTAAAGCAAACACAAGAAAAACACAAAAATAATAATAGACTTAGAAATTTCTCTTATTGAATATAAGTACTACAACAGGATTGAACAAAACTTAAGAGTGTGTTTAACTCTACAAAAAACACACACCCCGACCCATAGACAAAGGGGATTATTTTGTGGATTATTTTATTGCTGCACTGCTGTGCGTCTAAGACCTTTGATGACATGATAAGAAGCTGTTGTCACTCAACATTTCAGCCAAATCATTAATGAGGCTGAACATTCAGAATAAATAAATACATTGAAGTGAGATTTTCAAATAAAGATTTGAGAATAAAGGGACATGTGATGGCCTAAAGCCAAAATCAGATTATTCTGTGCAGCTTTGTGGAAAGGGTATATAAACTGGGGTTACCAATGACAGAGCGATTCTGGAGAGTACAGAAGAATTTCAAACGTCACTTAATCAGAAATATTTATAGTAGCAAATTGCGTTTCATTCTAGTAGCTGTTGTAAATAAAAGGGATTAAGTCGCGCACTGATCAGGACAGGATTTTAAATGGCCTAATTCTGTGTGACATGGGGAAAAGGTAGACTAACCCTAAAGAATAACATGAGTTCTTTTCAGACTGCGAATTGAGCCAATTATTGATTTATCAATCATGATCTAGAATGGTGGTGTAAACATTAAGAAATCAATTAAATACATATTTTACAAATAGAACATTCCATCTTTCCGTCATTTTACACTCCTTTACCACAATGTAATATCAGGCACCAGTAAGTATTAATAGAAAAGTCCTGTTTTTTCAATTATGTTTTATGATAGAACTCTGCAATGAAAATAAAATTCTCTGAATTCCTTAATCATAAATCAATTCTTTTTTTAAACCTCTATAATGTCAGGACTGTTTTCATCCCCTCTGTCAAAGTTTATTCAGGGTCAGTTGTAAGGACATTACACACAGTACAGCTGCCTATGTATTTAATTGTAACTGGAAAAAACTATTAGACTATTTCTAAGTCCTATTTTTAAGTAACTCACTGACCCCTAAGCAGCTTTTCATCTCCACATCAAATCCGGTCGTCCAGCATCCTTACCAGCGTGTGCACACTGCCCAGTCTGTACCCTGTGTTCTGCCAGGTGTCCAGCGCAGACCGGGCTCGACTCAGCACCTCCCTCTCTACACGCAAACGCACATCAGTGCAAAGACTTCTGAGCAGCGTCCAACGCCACACACACAGGTTGACCTCCTCGGATGGAGCAAAGTGCTCTACAAACTCCACCTGAGAGAACATTTACACAGAGGTGTCAGACTCAGCTTGTCAGATATGTAACAGCAATGCAGATCAAGCTTATCAACTCCAAATTCCAAGTATTATTGCTGTATTGCAGTTCAGTCAGCAGAAGAGTAAATTATTTAAAATAAAAAAGTATTCATAATAATCACATCATTCTTTTTCCTTTGGATTTAATAGAAGAGAAAATCACCAGACTGTGGAGTTGGGGATCCCTGATATATACCAAATATACAGTAAGTGGCTCTAGCACCACAGTGATTGTAGCCTTATACTTTTTCTTCAAGATTACACCCTCTCGCTCTCTCAGGTCAGCTGAGTGAAGTGTAAATCTAGAGGAGACCGTGCTTTTACTGTAGCAGCCCCCAAACTGTGGAATGATCCTCCTTTAGAGATTAGACAGGCCTCTTCTCTTCACCCTGGCTTTCGACACCATGTGATATGTTGGTTTTAGTTCTTTGTACTTTTAAGGGCTGCTCGTTTCTCATTTATCATGTTTTGGTGTTTTATTCTGTTTTATTGTATTTTATTGTTTTATTTTTTAATTTTTATTCACTTTTATTTATTTGTTCTTCATATTTATTGTATAGCACTTTGGTCCTGTGCTGGTATAAAAGTGCTTTATAAATAAAGTTGGATTGGAAGATTCAAGAGAGGTTTATTGTCAATACAACAGTAACACACTACACAGAGTATTGAAATAGCGTTTCACACAGCCTTTGTAAACAAAGTATAGGGTAAAATAATATCAAATATGTACAAATATACAGAAATACACATCTAAAAGTAAATTGAACTAAAATAAAAACTACCTATACATATATTTTAAAAAAAGATACCTATAGATCTAAAAATCTAAATATGCAAACTTACACAAAAGGACAACACGGGAGATAAGACATTGTAAAGTGATGAGTGCATTGTCCAAATGGTGTGTGCAAAAGATTGTTCCAAGTTTAAGTTTAAGAACTGCCACTTTTGCCACTTTGCTTTGCTGAATGTGGATGAAAAGACATAAAAAGTGGTGAAAGTAAAAGTCATAGGTTCTATGACATCAGCAATCAAGCATATGGGCTTCAATCGGGAACTACAAATGGAGTGAAGGGTCAAACTATTAAAATACCAGATCAGCAATGATATTAAAACCACCTGCCTACTATTGTGTAGATCCTACTTGAGCCACAAATCAGCTCCTGTTGAGGAATAAATTCCACAAGACCTCTGAAGGTGTACCTCAGTGAGATACGTCCAACCGCACAAAAACATTCATGCAGTGCTTTACAAAAAAAGCTACAATTATAACTGAAACTAATAAAAGCATTTTCAAAAAATTTAAAATAAAATAAACTTGCAAACAAATAATAAAAACGAATTAAAATTAAAATAGAATTGATAATCTGAAGCTAAAACTAAATAAAAATAAAAACTAATAAAAAACTATTAAAAACTTGATCTGCTCTCTCTAATTTTGTTATTCATTTTCAGGTGACACTCACTATCAAATTCCAATGACAGGCTATTTGAGACACAGCGTCAGGATCAAAAAGTGTGAGTCTGAAGGAGTAAGACCAACCTGGTGATGTGGAGTCATGAGGAACAATAGGCGTCTCAGCAGAAGACCAAGGTGTGTCAGCCAATAACCCTCACTGGGACAGGACTTGATCTACACAAACACACAGAAAGGTTACAGTAAAAAAATGTGTAAAAATAAACGATTACCAAGCTTCTAGGTCTTACATGACTATCAAGGTTTAACAGAACCAGATTTAGGTTTTGGTTGTAAAATGAGAAAAATTTTGTGAAAAAAACAAAATACAGGTTGTGCAAACCGTGTTAGCTGCATTAGAGTAAAAAAAATAATAAAAACAACTGATACATTTGTGGCCACAGAGGAACCAGGGTCATAAAATGGCTGATTACAGCAGCAGTTAGTTCTTCTTACCACCAAATCTGATTATAATGTATGTTGTAATGTATTGCAAATGTGTTGTTACCCTTGAAGAACTCTAGGGTCTCAAAGTGAGAAGCACAATGCAGCAGGTTAGTGCACAGATATTTTATGTCCAACACTGTCTTTTGCCTAAAAGTGTATAGCTGGATAGAAAGGAGAAAGTATTGCCGGCCACTTTATTTAATACAAAAGAAAGATGTGCTGTTATTGAATCACATGCCTAAACAGTCATGTGAAAAAATAATTAGATCCCAACTGTTGATTTAAAAACAACAACAAAAAAGATATTTGAACAAGCAAACATTTCACCGTTTTGATGCAATGCCTACTGATGATGATGATTACATTCCAACAACCAAATATGAATTATGTAGTTATTTTTATTATTAAAAAAAAAACAAAAACGGATCAAAACACACGCAAAAGCCAGTACAACCTCTCCATTAATTAGAATGAGATGTTCCAGTTGAGAGTCTGTTGATTTGAACCTCCTGGCAAGTGGTCTGTGTATTTTTAATCCAGATATGTTCTCCGGTTGTGTGAGGTCATCATGCCAAGATCTGAAGAACTCTCTAAAGTTTTCAGAAAAAAAGGTTGTGTATGTCTATGAATCTGGCAAGAGGGTTAAAAGTACAGGGGGTCCTCGAGTTATGTTAGGGTTCGGTTCCTCTGAGTGTGATGTAACTCAAATTTTTGATGTAAATGGGAACCTCATAAAAGTAATGATGCTGCAGAGGTTTTATTGAACAGCACTGTGTTTATTAACAGCAGCAACATGAACGTCTCATATTACAGTAAAGTATACACACACACACACACACAGAGAGAGAACTACTAACCCCCTCCCCCCCAAATCCACATGAACTCTTATTCAACACGAACAGTGAATAAAACAAGCATCACACCCATTGTTAAGCACTTAGTAGGCGTTCGACTGCATTGTACTACCATAAAAAAGTCAAGTACAATGTAAGTCAAGGGCCCCCATGTCTAAAAAATTAAAATAAGGAAAATTGGATTTTAAACAACTGTAAATCTGTCCAAGACCAACTGGCTCAGCAAACCGAGCTCTAGAACAGAACATCTGATGTGAAAACCTCAGCCTTTCAAAATACTAACTCTTGTTGATCAACTAACTCCTGCAACTGTTGGTGCAAAACTGTGTCAAATCTAAAATCTAAAAGTAGGACAAATTTGACCTCCATGAGAGATGGGTCAGGAAAAACCATTGCTCTATCTAAAAAAACACAAAAACAAAACAAAATAGAGCAAAACCAGTTTACCAAATAGCATACAGACAAAAACAAGACATTTTCTCTTCAGGAGAACCACATACCAGCGGCAAACCAGGGAGCAGGAAATGTTCTGGTTCAGGATTACTTTAGTGAATGGGACGCTGGCAGTGATATTGTGCTGTGAATTCTGCATCAAATGAAAGAGTGCAGGGAGCGAATATGAGGCCATCTGTTCCAAAGTTGAAAGTTGAACAGGAAGCAGAACAAGATAATGACCCTAAGCTCATTAGCAAATCCATCTATAATGGCTCTGAATTAAGGAGGTTTTATTTTAACAAAATGAAATGCTGTGTAAAATGTGAAAGGGCAGAACATGTAAGAAAACCCTTAAACATCTTGAACTTAACTGAAGGAATTATGCAGGAGTGTAAAATAAGTGTCAGAAAGCCGATGTCAGAGATTAGTGGACAATGATGCAAAATGCCTAGTAGAAGTTTCTTCTACTAAAAGGGACAATTGAAAATGTTATTTTCTTGTGGTTTGGTTGGAAGTATGTCTCCTTTATTTGGCACTTTATCAAAGGTGAAATGTTTGCTGGTTTAAAAATACTGAGAAGCTGCATATTGCAGACAAAACGCATTTTTTTGGCCGCTAGGTCAATGAGGAGCAGGGGCAGCGGCTCTTGTCCTTACACACCCCTGTGAAAAAGTGAATTCTCAAACACCCATGAACTTAGAAAATCCTGTCCTTTACTGTAGCATCTGTAGAAGTGTTGGATTCGCTTCAAAATCAAATATAAATTCTCAAGTTTAATGCAATGTACAACTGCAACAAAATGTAAAGCAAGAGTAGAAGTATCATTTCCTTTAACAAACTTAATTGTGAAGACACAAGAAGTAAGTAAATTGACCATATTGGAGACCAGTCTTTACAACATGCAAAGCCTCAACCACTTTCTTATCTGGCAAAGTGTTTATCTGTAATGGATAATGCTACACTTGGCTTAATGTTGTTGGGCAATGTTTTTGCCTCTTCACATTGTATTCTGGAGTGTCCAGGCGTAAAAACCCTCCCTGGACAAATTCCAGAAGCACATGAGAGAAAAGGCCCTGACAATACTCACCAAATGAGCCACAAGGAGAACATGGTGCAAACACAGCTCAGCTGTTCCATACCTTACAGAGAAACAGAAACAGAAAACGATCACATTTATTCAACAATACATTTTTCCTGATCTATTGAAACTGTTGCATGATACACAAGCGACTTAACATCCAGAATAAAAAAAAACGAAATACCCCATACAATTCACGGAGCAGTCCCAAGATTTAATTAAAAAAAACATGAAAAAAGACCAAATTAAGACAAACTGCTCAATTTTTGCCCATTTTTTGACTGCTAGGTGTGTGCACACTCACCGTGCCAGAAAACACCAGATGTCTGTTGCCAGGAGAGCGGTTTGGGTGTCTGACTGTAAAACAGCGCGTAAGAGGGAGCGTTCCTAAAAATTCAGAGAGAAAAAAGGGGTGAGGGCTGGGGGGAGAGGAAGTGAACTGCACCAGGCACAGTAATAAACGTTTTCTCTACAGTCACACCCCATTACTCAATTATCATACTTTAGTAAATGCATCATATTCAAATTAACTGCATCTTGTGTTATAATCATAATAGTCACTAGCTTGCAAGCCAAAAAAAGTGTGGAGACACACACTACACTCAGTCCTTGAGTCTTTAAGTGTGTTCTATTAGACACCTGAAGAACAGTGATTAATCATCACAGATAACGGGGGAATCAGTGGAAGATGGTAATAAAACCAGAAGAAAAGTGAGTCCACAGTGATAAATTTGCCTGGAGCACAATCATTTCACACTCATGGCACAGGACAGTACAGATTTTTTTTTGTTTTAAGTGCAGTGTACTAACCAGTGGGGGAAAGTTTTGAGAGGGTAGTGTTGCCACACATCCACACAGGTGCACACAAACATGCTGGTGCAGGCTGACCTTGCCCTGAGCCTGGCCTTGCAGCATCACCCCTGGCAACCGAACTGGTGTGGCACGCTCCAGCTGGCAAAAGCGAAAAAACTGAAACATGGCCTCAAACACAGACAGTCTGGATGGAGAGAGGCGCAGAAATGACATATGGTTAGTGGAGGCAAGTATAGAAAAAAGGCAGAAAAAAACCTCTACACACTGCAAAAAATGCTTTTCTAACTTAGAAGTTTTGTCCTGTTTTCAGTCCAAATATCTAAAATTTTTTAAATCAAGATACATTTACTAGACACATGAAATAGCATAAAAAATTATGTCTTGTTTTCTGAAAAAACGCATGAAAATTAAGAGATTGTTTGCTTAAAACAAGCAAAATTATCTAACAATGGGGTAAGAAAAATAAACTTAATGAGATATAATCTCAATCAGAAGTTTTAAGCATCACTTAATTTTCTCATACCATTTTCTGGTCTAGTATTCTTGATTTAAGATGTTTTAGATATTTGCAAACAAGACAAAGCTACTAAGTAAGAAAAGCAGTGTAGTGATGCTTAAAACTTCTGAAAATCATTTTTTGCAGTCCACAATGAGGAGAACACTCAACAGCAACGTTGTGTATTACAGAGTAGGAAGCAGAAAGCCCCTCAAAATATGGCATCGTGAGAACAAACCAGAAAGACACTGGAAGAAACCAAAACAGAACTTTTTGGCTTAAATGAGGAGCGTTAATTTGGAGAAAGAGAAAACTGAATGATGAATTCTGAACTGTACCAGAGAATTGAGCTGAATCTGAAAAGACAGTGGTTCATGCAGCAAGACAACAATCCTGAACACGCAAGTTGTTCCACCAAAGAATGATTCAAGAAGAATGTAGACGTCAAAGTCCTGACCTTAATCACATTGAAATGTTATGAAAAGACCTAAAGCCAGTGGTTTGTCTGGAAACCCACCAAGAGTTCAAGCCGTTCTGTATGTAGGAAAGGAATAAAAGTTCTCTGTGCAGGACTGATTAACAGTCACTGCAAATGTTTCATTTATTCAGTTACTGCTGCAGAAAAGAGAAGTCTCACCAAAGAGAATTTTAAAAAAGCTTTCCAGCAGCACTGCACAGTAGTCTTACTACACTTTGTCCAGCGTTCAGTCTTCAAGAACATAAAAAAACCTAAATTAAGGGTAACTAGATATAACACAATATCACTTATGTGACTAGCATGTCTCCAGTCAATCCAATTACTATGTGATGTGCAAAGCCAGCTTGAATACAACAACCAATTGCTTGTGCTGCACTTATTTTTTCTGTTCTATTTTTAAAAATGCATCATTTTGCACAGTTGTGTACAACAAAAAGAAGCTATAGAATAAGAACAAGTGTTAAGTGTCTCTTCAGCACCGTAGGCCACATGTATTAATTGGAGTGTATTTAAGAACCCAGTGAAAAACATCACCTGCAAGATCTAGGAGGATGAGGGGTGGAGTTACAGTCACAGACCCAATGGCAGAAACTAATTCTATAATTAACATCATTTTTCAAACAGACAAAACATGCTGGTTTTATGTGCAAACCTGGGTGTTTCCTCAGAGAACTGACTGCCGTCACACCAGAGGCACAGCACATCATCCAGCTGAGACGAGAGCTTCCCCACCACATCCACCAGCAGCAGACACTGAGCCAGAGCGAGATCTGGACTACATTCTAAACACAAACCAGGACGACAGGAATTTTAGGTACAAGAAATATTAATTTATTAATTACATACACTCTGCGCATTCCAGTCAAAGGGTAAATAACACATAACTTGTGACTGAAAAACTCACTTTGCTTTGACGAAATATAAATAACTATCAGAAAGGCTCTGCACATTTCCTTCCTGCTGTCGCTCTGACATTAGTGTTATACTGATATTGTCAAAACAATCAGTCACAGCACAAGGAGACACATGGCAACTCACAAGTGAACAGGACGTATATTCAGTTCAGGATTTCATTAAATTGTCTCGTTTTCACTCTTTAGCTATTGCAAACACAAAAAATGTTCCCAGACAAATTTATACCACAATAAGACTTTTAAAAAAATCATAATATAGGAAATTGCAGAACTGTATTTTTAAAAAGCACATGAATATTTATTAAAACAACATCCCTGATGAATTAGTGCTCAGTGCACAGATTGCACACTGGCACATCGATTTATTTATTTATTTCTGGGATCTGTTACCAAATACTGATGCATGCAGCTACTAATGCTGATGTTTATGAGTCTGTAATGTTCATCATAGGTTCACTTCAACTGTGAGAGACAATGTAAAAAAATCCAGGAAATCACATTGTATGATTTTTAAAAAATAAAAATAAATTATAATGGTGTAGAAAATAAGTATTTAGCTCCTACAAACAAGCGGCTGCCAAATACTTTTTTGCCCCACTGTATGCAATCAGGCCTAAAACTGTGCACCTTATTAAAGAGAAATAAAAAAATCTGTTTGTACATCCACTACAATAAAGTAAAATAAAATAAAAGTAGCTCACGGTCACATTCTGCTCTACTGCACATTTACAATAACTATAATCAAATTTCACTCACACTGAAAAAGTGGATTATCAGCTATTTTCTGCTGATGTCTAATATAAATGTATTGAAATGACTTAGAATTTTCATTAGCAGCAGCATTTTTTTCCATATTTGTCACACTTAAATGTTTCAGATCATCAAACAAATGTAAATACTAGTCAAAGACACCACCAGTAAATATAAAAGTGTTTAAGTGAAGGATTTTATTATTAAGGGAGAAAAAAAATCCAAACTGACATGGTCCTGTGTTACAAGTAATCGCCAATAACTGGTTGGGCCCTTAGCAACAACAACTGCAATCAAGCGTTTACTTGCAATGAGTCTTTTACAGCTGTGGAGGAATTTTGGCCCAAACTCATCTTTGCAGAATTGTCATAGTTCAGCAACATTAGAGGGTTTTCGACATGAACCATCTTTTAAAGGTCACACAGCATCTCAATAGGATTCAGGTCAGAACTTTGACTAGGCCACTCCAAAGTCTTCATTATGTTTTCCTTCAGCCAATCAGAGGAGGACTTGCTGGTGTGTTTTGGATCATTGTTCTTCTGCAGAACCCAAGATCGTTTCAGCTTGAGGTCATGAACAGATGATGTACATTCTCCTTCAGGAGTTTTTGGTCGACAGCAGAATTCATGGTTC
>JBBIGC010083092.1:0-10348 GCA_037576955.1 Lepidarchus adonis
CACTCCATCACTCTCCTTCTTGGTCAAATAGCCCTTACACAGCCTGGAGGTGTGTTTGGGGTCATTGTCCTGTTAAAAAATAAATGATCGTCTAACTAAACACAACCGCTTGGGACACAATTAAAGTTTTTGCAATTTTCCGGACTGACTGATCTTCATTTCTTAAAGTAATGATGGCCACCCGTTCTTCTTTAGTTAGCTGATTGGTTCTTATCACAATATGAATTTTAACAGTTCAATAGGGCTGTCGGCTGTGCACAACTGATGGTCCCAACCCCATTGATAAAGCAAGAAATCCCACTAACTACATGTGTTTATTCATAGTTTTGATGACTTTACTATCCTTCAGTGAGAATCTACCAATGTAAATGGTCAAGAAAATAAAGAAAACACATTGAATGAGAAGGTGTGTCCAAACTTTTGGCCTGTATAATATATATAATATATTATTCAATGGTGGTTTGCCCCTTTCCTGATTTCTTATTTCTTTCCATGTTTGTCACAATTAAATGTTTCAGATCATCAAGCAAATTTAAATATTAGTCAAAGACAACACAGGTAAAAAAAAAAAAGATTTTTTTAAGTAAGGGATTCATTTATTTTTTATTTTAAATCTACATGGCCTTGTGTGAGTGATATTTTTTGGAAGGTGTGTGTCCCATTTCATTTGGCATAAAACTAATGCTGCATTTCAGAAAAAGAGCATCATATCAACAGTAAAACATGGTGATGGTAGTGTGATGGTCTGGGGCTGTTTTGCTGCTTCAGGACCTAGAAGACTTGCTGTGATAAATGTAACTATGAATTCTGCTCTCTACCAAAAACTCCTGAAGGAGAATGTCCGACCATCGGTTCGTGACCTCAAGCTGAGGCGAACTTTGTTTCTGCAGCAGGACAATTATCCAAAACACACCAGCAAGTCCACCTCTGATTGGACGAAGAAAACCGAAATTAAGTCTTTGGAGTGATTTAGTCAAAGTCCTGACCTGAATCCTATTGAGATGCTGTGGCATGACCTTAAAAGGTGGTTCATGCTCAAAAACCCTTCAATGTGGCTGAACTACAACAATTCTGCAAAGATGAGTGTGTCAAAACTCCTCCACAGTGCTTTAAAAGACTCATTGCAAGTTATCACAAACACTCGATTGCAGTTGTTGCTGCTAAGGGCCCAACCAGTTATTAAATTTAGGGGGCAATCACTTTGTTACACAGGGCCATGTAGGTTTGGATTTTTTCCCCTTAATAATAAAATCCTTCAGTTAAAAAAACACTTTGTGTTTACTTGTGATGTCTTTGACTAATATTTAACTTTGTTTGATGATCTGAAACATGGGGAAAAAAATAATTGTAACTTTTTCACACCACTTAATATAAAACATATTTAAGTTGGTACTTAAGGACCATGTTGAGCATTTAATGATATGTTTACACAGTTTATACACTGGGCATCTAAAATGGACAGGAAAATAATATTTAAATATTTTAGTATAACTGTGTAAGATTAATATGCTAAACTTCATAATCTTTTCCTGCAGAATCTTTAATGTCAGATATATACATTATACATGAAAGCATAAACAAGTAGTAAACAAAAGGCAAATAGCCAAAAGAAAGCAAAGTGGTATTTTTTCAAGTTTTGTCAGTAAATCATTTTACATTCATTTGATGAGGAGTCTTGGTATATTGTGTGTCATATTTATTTACAGCGTGTAAATCTGCTATAATGAATCATCTTCAGAGTGACTATATCTAGGCTGTGGCAAAATAGCATGATCAAAATAGTGACATTTAAAAATTGTACAGATTGGGAAACTTTTGGATTGGGTTTTCTTTTTGACATCACATTAAAAGCTCTACATACTTAGTTATGTTTGTTACTTTGCATTTACTTTAATGGTATTGCAATAGTAGATATTGGTTGCCTTAATATGGTTAGCAAACTCTTTGACAAACTCTTCCTACGCTCTGATATAGTTTGATCAATGTCTAGTGGTTAAAGTTAGACCTAGAATCTAACAAATTTGTCCAAAATAAGTGTTTTGCTCATTCCAGATGGTTTATGTAGAATGTTTCAGAGTAAGGAATGTAATACTGCTTTACTATTCTTGAATTTTTGATGGTCAACAACTGCCCTTATTTAATGACTAGTATAAAATGTGTTCTAGTACAGGTAAACTGAGAGATGGAGCTTGACTCACAGTGCTAATGAACTCCTCACTCAGGGGATTTTCTTGCTGTGTAAATCATTTGAAAACATAAACATTTTTGTTATCTCTTAAATTTGAACATTTTCTGTTGACAGTGTAATTCCTGGTACGCAAAAGGTGTGGGTGAGGACATGGGGCTGCTCACACAACAACTCAGATGGAGAGTACATGGCTGGACAGCTGGCTGCAAGTGGCTACAAAATGACAGGTACTTGCACACACGCACACATGGTTATGCGGTCATCAAGACAGTGTCTTTTCCTAGGAAGTCAATGATTATTTCAGCATGCCAGTGACAAATATTCTTCAGCGCCCACGTGACTAAATCAAGCTGGTCAGTAAAACCATTTTTTGGTAAAAACGTTCTAGAGAAAAAACAAGTTTTGATTTCCTAACTTTTCTAAAAATCAGGTTTATGTCTTTAACAGTTCCACTAATTATAAAAAAGTTACTTTGGGTATTACAGCAATTGCTGTATTTTGTGTTATGGGTTCACATTTTGGGCAAAAAGCAGTTGCTAGGTGGTAGTTGTGGTATAGTGCACGAGCAATCATCACACAATTTAATAGCTGATGACTTGTAGCAAATAGCAGGAAGTTCTACTCAAATGAAAAAAGTTATGTATCCACCAGAATGTTGCCTTTGTTTGATTAAAAGCTTGTCCTTGATTGGCTAATGGGCTATGTATGATCCAAACTGCATATGTGCATATGTTGTCATGGTGACTGATAAAGCAAGACATCTTTTTTGGGGAACAGCCCTCTGGTGTGCACCCAATGGGTGGTCTGTCAGCTTTACAGGACCGTCACTAGATGTCAGTGTAATCCTTTTAACCAAAGACACATCCAACTCTGTCCCTGTGCTTTAATCAATGTTTTGGTGTACTGACTTTTCTAGTATTGTAATTGTTCCTTTACCTTAGTAGTGCATTTCATTTAAAAGTAAGGAAGGTCTCTTTCTGACTTTTGTTTGTGAGATGCTAAATTAAAGACCATACAAATCAGGGCGGTGTTGGTCTAGTGCACGGGTCGGCAACCTTTACTATCAAAAGAACCATTTTGCTTCCTCTTCAACTAAAGCTAGATCGTCTGGAGCCGCAAAACATAACACAGCTTATAAACTTATAAAAGTTTAAATCTCTTATTTATTTTACCCGTTACAACAACTGAATGAGACAAACAGAAGTGCTTTTGAGTCCTTCCCGTATTTGTGTAAAATTAAAATAAAACATAGCACACTTTAATATAAAAAACATAGTTGAAACATGGCAGTTTTAAAAAGCTAAACTTAAAGTTAGTCTTACTGGTGATGTTTGTTGCCATTTTAATTGTGCTGTTCTTGACTGTTTGCAGAGAGAGACATTTCTTTCATTTTCGGAATAAGTCCTGTTTTTAAAGTGTTAGTTTAAGAGTGATACGTAAACTGCATAGCAAGAGAGTGCACATTGGTACTTTACGTTCACTCAGCATGAAAATGCTAAGCAGCGCCCCTAAGGTCACAACATTTGATGATCACAGAAAACAGTGTAACACCAGTAACAGGCCCTACAAAAAATTTAAACTTTTTTTAAATAGGATCTCAATCCGTAGCATCTAAGCATGTTTGAGACATCATCTTTGCCGGTTTTCTGGATGAAAGTCATGGCAGAAAACCCTGAGATTGCCACAACAGCACTGAAAACTTATTCTGAAAGGAATGTTTATGCGTTACTCTGTACCAGTTGCTTTCTAGAAAGGTATAAGGCTTCTCAGCATTGGGCTGTGGAGCAATGGGATGATGCATTTTGGAGTGATGGAGCTTCATTTTAAACCTAGAGATGAGTTGTTTTGGTGTTTGCCATCCTAAACTAATAATCCAATACCAGTTTGTGACCTCATTACAGCTCCTGAGACTGAATGCTATTAAATAGTTACCATTTATTGTAATTCCAGAGTTAATATACCATTGAAAAGCTTATATTAGTCTAGACTTCACTTTAATTTGGCTGTGAATCTGGCCTACTGTGTATATTTTGGGTGTTAAAGATGCACATTATGTTCAGAATGATTTTCAATACTAATTTCAGGATTCAGTTTGATTTCTATAATTTTTCTGTTTAAATGTTTTGTATATGATTCTTCAGAGCTCTAATTAGATACTAGACAGGTTGATTTGGCTCAGAGTGATTAAGTATAAAAAATAACAGCGCATAGAATTTACATCAGAAAAAAGTAACTAATTATTCCCACTAACTCCCCTCCCACATGCCTTTTATAGAAGGTACACAGATGCCTAGTTTTGTTTCTTAAAGCAAAGGTAAATGAGACTTTGAATATGGCAGTATTGACAATACTCTTTTAAAAATTTCAATTAATTGCTTCAAAAGCAATTTTGTATTGCTTGTCAGTCAGTAAGCTCTTTACGCATGTTCACGAGAATATGTATTTACAAAGGAATCTATGACTGGTCAGTATAAAGGAAATTCTAAAAACGTTTGACTGTGGCCTGGTGCTCAGTGGACAGGGAGTTGTCTGGCTGCACTGGGGTTATTCTGGTGTGTCTCTCTCAGCTTGCTCGCTTACTCTTTCTCCCTGTTATTCCGCACCCAGCAGGAGTTAACCAACAGCTCCTTGCCTGTGCCTTACTGCTGCAAGAAACACAAGGCTTCCGTTGTGTTAGTGATTGGGCCCTGGCCTCGCAAGCAGGACATCTGGTAGCCATCAGCTCAGCTCTGTGAAAGTAAACTGGGTGCAGGAGCGACTCCTGGTGCACAGGGTCATCTGGCTGGCTTTGTGCTTGTGTAAATCAGAAATTCAAACAGTTTGAACACTAGCTAAATACTGAGCCAAGCAGACTGAACTTGCTATCATCCTGAATGAATGAGAAGTGTAAGTTTTATGGCAAAAGTATGGGAAACATTATACAGACTGAGCTTGTGACTGCTTTATTGTGTTTCCTCAACTTGGAGTGCAGAATGCTTTTATCATCAATCTGTTGGAACCAGTAATAGACAACACACTAATCTGACCGAGCCTAAAGAATCAGTGTAAGTCACTTGGTCATAAACACAACAATCATTCGCTCACTTGGACAGAAACCGTATCTATGCACTCTGTTCTCTTTCAGGGGCCTGAGTCCAGATGACAGTGATTATCTGGAGATAGTTCAGGTCGGGTACAGCTACAGTCTGCAGCTGCTTTGAGTTATACAAGACCCGGTCCAATAACCAGAGTGTTTTAACAGCTTTCTCAGACGGTATACATTGGCCTGTGTTGTTTAGCTCTATCCTCAGGAAACACACAACATTTTGACCTTATTTTAAAGTGCATGGGATGGAGTTAATCAAGAAATGGGGCAAACAGAGAATAACATGTCTGATGGAAAACAGAATACACTGATTTGTTCATTCCATGAGTTTTGGAAGCTGCATTGATATTTTTTGAATCATTATTTGCTCAGCTGTGTAATATGCTTCCCTGGCTTGCTAAATCACTTAAAAAAAACAAAAAACTGCACTCTTTCCTTAGCTACCAAGGCATGTCTATAGTTTGTGACTGCATTGAAGCTGTGAGGTCTATATACAGGTACATCTAAAAAAATTAAATTAAATGTCGTGAAAGAGTTCAATATTTCTTTACATTCCTTTCAGAAAGTGAAATTTATATACAATACAGATTCATTACACATAGAGTGAAATGTGTGAAGCCTTTTTTCTTGGAATTTCAATGATTATAGCTTCTAGATAATAAAGCCCAAAATTCACTGTGAAAAAGTTACATCTTGGAAAGTCATGGTGTCACACCCTAATCAGCAAATGAACTCAAAACACCTGCAAAGGTTTCCTGAGCCTTTAAATGGTCTCAGTCTGGGAGGATGAGGAGCATAAACCACCAGTTCTTACCTGGGTTAAGGAGAAAAAGCACTGTACTGTTGCTCAGTGGTCCTAAGTTCTCTTTTCAGATTAATGTACATTTTAAATATCATTGGATATCAAATTGATATCCAATTAAATTAAATTATACATTAAGTTATGAGTAATTTAATGGAATGACGCAAGGACTTCCAGGCGCCTCCTTCATGGAGAAAGTAGTTGCATTTAAACATTTAAATCCTGAAGGTTTTGTTTGTAGTTTATCAGTTGGGACTGAACCAGCTTATGTTAATTGCAGGATTGCTTTCTAATTACTATTTTAATTTCAGATTGTCATGACTTTTCATGCCTCTTTGCACCTTTTCTTTCTTCATGTGTTCAATACTTTTTCCCTGTGTCATTCCAATTTATTATTATTATAATGTATGGACATCTATGGTTTTATTTATTTGCATGTGTGGATTGGATGGATTGTTGTAGACATCTGATGAGAATTTCTGTATATCAAACAGCTAAAAAAAAGCTTAGTTGCAGTCACCTTAGTTTTGTCTGTTCTTATATATTAGGTGTTAAAGATGCTTTACGTTTAAAACAATTTTCTATTTTAAGGTCAAGATTAATTTGGATTGTCTGTGGTTATTTATGTTCCGACACATTTCGGTCATAACCATCATTTAAGTTTTTTGTGGTACACTCGTTTGCTCTCCACTTATATTGGTGCATGTACAGTTGTGCTCATAAGTTTACATACCCTGACAGAATTTATGATTCTTGGCCATTTGTCAGATATTATGAATGGTAACATAAAAGGTCAGTGACTTTCTGGACTACTGACAAACCCTTGCATCTTTCATCCAGTGATGTACTGACATTTTTAGATTCTAAGTCATGGGAAAAGCAAAAGAATTGTCAAAGGATCTGTGGTCAAAGTAGTTGAACTCTTTAAAACAGGAAAGGGATATAAAAAAATATCATAGGAATTGAAAATGCCAATCAGCAGTTTTCCAACTCTAAGAAGTGGAAAATTAGGGGTTCTGTTAAAATTTCAGTCACAACTGCTAGGAAAACCCAAAATAACTTCAGGTGAAATACAGAACTCTCTGGAAAAATGTGGTGTGGCTGTTAAAAGATGCACAATAAGGAGGCACTTAAAAAAAAAAAAAAAAAGATGGGCTGCATGGTCGAGTTCAAAGAAGAAAGCCACAACTGCACAAATGCGACAAAGTATCCAACTTACCATATGCCAAACAGCACAGAGACAGGTCTCAAACCTTCTGGCACAAAGTCATTTGGAGTGATGAGACTAAAATTGAACTTTTTGGCTATAACCATAAAAGCTACATTTGGAGAGGAGTCAACAAGACCGATGATGAAAGGTACACCATTTGTACTATGAAACACGGTGGTGGATGGCTGATGGTTTGAGGATGTGTGAGCTACAAAGACACATGAAATTTGGTCAGAATTGATGGCAAGATGAATGCAGCAGGTTATCAAAAAATACTGGAGGAAAATTTGCTCTCATCAGCCCAGAAGCTGCACATACTTGGACATTCCAACATAACAATGATCCAAAACACAAGGCCAAGTCAACCTGTCATTGCCTACAGTAAAATACAGTGAAGGTTCTGGAGTGGCCATCTCAGTCTCCTGACCTCAATATCATTGAGCCACTCTGGGGAGACCTCAACATGCAGTTCATGCAAGACAACCCAAGAATTTACAGGAACTGGAGGCTTTTTGCAGCAAAAATGGGCAGCTTTAGTGTCTGAGAAGATAAAGAGCTTCATCCACTTCCACAAAAGACTTCAAGCTGTCATTGATGTTAAAGGGGTAATACATGGTATTATGAACTGTAAACCAACAGTTTGTAACAAAAGATAAGATATTCAATGTGATTCATTTCACATGTTATTGTTGTGGCTGATTAGTGAAATATTTATTTTAAGTGAACTTCATTTTGATTACAGGTACTAAAAGAATGCTTTACAAACCTGATTGTCATTATAGTATTTCTGTTTTGTTTTCTTGTATTAAAATTACAGCAAAGCAGTGCTATAAACATTACCCTGACAAACAACATTTCCAAAAAGTAAAGGGCACAAATCCCAGAAAGGACGGGAAAAAACACTGTACAGTAATGACTGCGCTGGTCCTATATCTCTGTCACTTTTCTAACTGAAACTCCACCAAAAGCATCACACATGTGAAACTCCAGAAGCAGCTGCATGGAACTCTGTGCCCTCGCAATAAATGTTGCTTCATAGGCCAGATCAGTTCACATCTGCACTCTGCATGCGACCTGCATGTTTCTGATGGTGGAAATGAGTCATAGGTGAAGTAAAGAGTTTGCGGTTTGTAAGGGAAGGGGTGTGTTTGTGTAGGCAGGGTGGAGAGACATGCATGCATGCATGCATGAATGCATAAATTTAGAGAAAGAGACACCAAGTTTATACCATCATGGACATTGTAATAACATTGCTTTTATTTTTCCTTAATTTGCAGAATATATACTAATTATTGAATGAAAGCTGATCTAATTCTATATATTAGGATACACATATTAGCCATTACATTATGACCACTAAAATGACAGGTAGAGTGAATAACATTGTCTAGTTATTTCATTAAAGTAAACATGGCACTTGTACTGGAGTGGGGATATATTAGGCAGCAACTGAAGAGTCAGTTATTGAAGTTTATGGGCTAGAATGTGGACAAAGGGGTCCAAGTAATGAACCTGAGCCATTTTGAAGAGGGCCTTAGTGTGATGGCTAGACCAAGGAGTCAGAGCATCTTCAAAACAGCAGGTGTTATGGAGTGTTCCAGGTCTGTAGTAGTTGGTACCTACCAAATGTGATGCAAGCAAGGACAATAGGTAAACTGGAGTCGTGGAACCCAAGGTTCATTGATGCATGTGAGGAGTTAGGGCAAGCCTTTCTGGTCTGATCCCAAAGAGGAGCACCTGTTTTACAAAGGTGTCCGAGCGGACAGGGTACTATAGCCAAGCTGTTTTGGTGGCATGTCGGTGGCCTACACAATATTAAGCATTCATTCATATATATATATATATATAAAATACACAGTGGGGCAAAAATTTTATTTAGTCAGCGACCAATTGTGCAAGTTCTCCCACTTAAAGATGAGAGGCCTGCAATTTTCATCATAGCTTTACCTCAACTATGAGAGACAAAATGAGAAAAAAATTTATTTGCAGATTATGGTGGAAAATAAGTATTTGGTCAATAACCAAAGGTCATCTAAATACTTTGTTATATACCCTTCGTTGACAATGACCGAGGTCAAACGTTTTCTGTAAGTCGTCACAAGTTTCTCACACATTGTTTCTGGTATTTTGGCCCATTCCTTCATGCAGATCTCCTCTAGAGCAGTGATGTTTTGGGGCTGTCCCTGGGCACGGACACGGTCTTTCAACTCCTTCCAAAGATTTTCTATGGGGTTGCGATCTGGAGACTGGCTAGGCCACTCTAGGACCTTGAAATGCTTCTTACGAAGCCACTCCTTCGTTACCCGGGAGGTGGGTTTGGGATCATTGTCATGCTGAAAGACCCATCCATGTTTCATCTTCAATGGCCTTGCTGATGGAAGGAGGTTTTCACTCAAAATCTCACAATACATGGCCTCATTCATTCTTTCATTTAAACGGATCAGTCTTCCTGATCCCTTTGCAGACAAACAGCCCCAAAGCATGATGTTTCCACCCCCATGCTTTACAGAAGGTATGGTGTTCTTTGGATGCAACTCAGCATTCTTTCTCCTCCAAAAATTAGTTTTTACCAAAGCATTCTCCCAATCCTCTTCTGGGACATCTAAATGCTCCAGAGCAAACTTCAGACAGGCCTGGACATGTCCTGGCTTAAGCAGGGGGACAGGTCTGGCACTGCAGGATTTGAGGCGTCATGTGTTACTGATGGTGTGTTACTGACTGCCTTTGTTACTTTGGGCCAGCTCTGTGCAGGTCATTCACTAGGTCCCCCCATGTGGTTCTGGGATTTTTGTTCACGGTTCTTGTGATCATTTTGATCCCACAGGGTGAGATCTTGCATGGAGCCCCAGATTGAGGGAGATTTTCAGTGATCTTGTATGTCTTCCATTTTCTAATAATTGCTCCCACAGTTGATTTCTTCACACCAAGCTGCTTACCGATTGCAGATCCAGTCTTCCCAGCCTGGTGCAGTTCTACATTTTTGTTTGTGTCCTTTGACAGCTCTTTGGTCTTGGCCATAGTGGAGTTTGGAGTGTGACTGTTTGAGGTTGTGGACAGGTGTCT
>JBBIGC010083103.1:0-10348 GCA_037576955.1 Lepidarchus adonis
AGGCCTCCTCCACCGCATCTTCCCAGGGAACAGTGAGTTCTATGATGTACACAGTCCTGAGTGTGGAAGACCAAAACTACCTTAAATCTACCAACATCCTCCAGTCTTGTGCCCCACTGAGCTGGCCGGCATCTGTTAGTACAGGAGCTGTGGCTGGTTTTGTCCCTTCGCGCACAAATGCTGTGGTAGGTACCAGGTGAGATGTTTGACAAGGCATGTTATTAACTTTTGTCCGCCTGATCTCCAATACATTTTCAAGGCATCTAAGGACTCTGTTATGCCGCCAGGTGTACCGTCCTTGTAGCAAACTAGTTTTACAGCCGACTAGGATGTGCTTGAGGTTTGCTGGGAATGTGCAGAGGGAACACGTAGGATCTTCTCCATACCATTGGTTGAGGTTAGTGGGGGAGGGCAGTACATATCTTGCTCGTCAACTCCCTCCAAGAGAATTTCCTCCTCTCTACTCCCTCCCATCTCATCCACTGGCCTTGCTTGGCCTGTGCCACAGCCTTTGCACATCTTGCTGCCTGATCTTGACACTGCACCTCCTCAATCACCAGTGCTCGACGTGTAGCTGGGTTTGCCTTATGCCAGGATGGTTTGCTATCTCCAAGGCCAAGGCCTCCCCTTCCCTGTTGCACAAGGCCTATGATGTCTCCATGCCTGAGGTCTGACTTTGCCTGCTGAATCGCTGCGCTTGGGGATCATTGTCATACTGGAAGATCCAGCCATGTTTCATCTTTAATGCTATCACTGATGAAATGTTTCCACCCCTATGCTTCAGAGTGCGTATGATGTTCTTGAGATGTAACTCAGCATTCTTCCCCCTTCAAACACGGTGAGTGGCATTTATTCCAAAAGGTTCTATTTTGGTCTCATTTGACCAAATGACATCCAGATGGTTTCTGGCAAACCTTAGATGGGCCTGGACATGTGCTGGCTTAAGCAGGGGAACCTTTCAAGTGCTGCAAGATTTTATTTCCTGACAACATAGCGTGTTACTAATAGTAACCTTTATTACTGTGGTCCCAGCTGTCACCGACCAGTTCCCCCCCATAGATCTGGGCTGTTTCCTCACCATTCTCAGGTGCAGGTGTGCAATCTTGTTCCTGGTGTCGTTAGTCAGCTCTCTGGTATTGGCCATGGTGGAGGTTGGAGACTGACTGTTTGAAGGTGTGGACATGCTTAAAGGAGAAGTAACAGATCTGTGAGGCCAGAATTCTTGTTTTTTTGTAGGTGCTTAATGCTTATTTTCTGCACCATTATACAAATAAATTCTTTGAAAATAATACAATGAAAAAAAAAAATGTCATGTGAAACATATTTTGTACATATGTCTAGAGAAGATTAGCAATAATTGAAGACAGAGTAAGAAAAAGGAACCAAAGCTTAGTCATGGAAATGGAAGTTAGAGATGGGAATTTTTTAAATGGTAGACCAGCAGTAGGAACTTCCCCCTAAAGTTCAGCTATTTTAAAGCAATACTTTTATCAGTGCATGCATCCACTAATGCTTACAATACACACACATACTTGTGTGGTGCACTTCTCTCGTGTTGAGGTAGTCCAGGAATGGCACAATGAGGCCCTGGCCAAGATAGATCTTTACCAGCGTCATGGCAGTGTCCTGCCGGCTGTCCACTGTGGCCACTTCCTCCAGCATGGTCAGTGGAGTGGGGTCGTCTACCTAATAGACAGAGTAAACATGCTGAGGTTACATCTCTGTAAGGGTGATGAAAGGCTACATGTGATATATTGTCTGTGATTATTAAACCCATGAGGTCCTCTAACCAATCACAATGCTTTACTGTGAGTGTGAGAATCCTGACCAATCAGAAGTCCAGATGTATGTTTCTCGGTGGTGTTTGATAAATAAACCTCTTTTCGTAGTCCAGCAAAAGTAAATGATCCCTTAAAGGTCAATACTAAATGAGGCTTTTTCTGCAATCTCATCTTCTTTGGTAACCAAGTGAGTCAGTACATTTGTTAGATTTACCTTTATTCAGTGGAATAGCGAGTCAGAATTTACTTCACGCCTCACATTGGATGGCACTCTGATGAAACAAGGCAATAATGTGCTCTTACAGATGAAGCTCTGGAAAAAGTCACTGTATGCCTTACAATAACAGAAGCCTTGTGTATCTTTTATATAGTGACAGAAAATTAGCAACATCAGTTTTACATGCACATACAGTATGCTTCACTGTGGGCTGCACAGATATGCATGGACTGTAGTTCAGAGCTGTGGACACATTCACCAAATTCTCAGAAAGTCTCACTTTAACTCTTTTTAGCTAATTTTAGTGTCAAATTAGTGTGTGAAAAACATACATACTGCCACATTGCAACCACAATAGCGTATGTACTGTATTTCCCCAATGATAGGCCATCCCATTCTATAAGCTGCAGAAAGTGCTCATTTATGTTCTAAAAATCTAAGATAAGCCATTGTTATTAGCCACAGCGCTACTGAATTTACCGACCTGAAGTGGAAATATAACTTGACCCCTGGAGCCTTTGTGGCTCTATACAAGAAATGACATTATACCATAGTTGAGCATAAACAATTACTGTAAATTGATCAAATTTAAAGAAAAAAGTACACTGCGGAATTTAAGCTCCAGGTCATTGCTTTCACAAAGCAACAACTGCAATATCTGAGATGAACGCATGTCTGACATCAGCGACAGCAAAGTAGCACAGGTCACAAATGTCGATGTTTACGAATTTGATTTCAAAGGATTTGAAGCAAGGTTACACTAATAATTTCAATTTAATTTCATTGCTAATTTTATACTGAAGAATTTACATGTAGACAGATGACTGACATCGCTGTACTGCCGGAAATACGGCACTGTGATTTCATTTTGATTATAGGGAAATTAAATCGTTTTTTCATCATTCGAAATTATGGACAGTATTTTCAGAGTGGTTTGATGTGAAATGCTCTGCTATGAGTCAGAATTATTAATGATGCTTGTAATGTTGGGCAGTGGTGACCTACTTTGCCCTTAAGAATGGAGGATCTCAGGTTCCATGCAGACATGCCCAGCTCCATTAAGCACACCGGGTAAGACTCACCTGTTAATTGCCAGGCTGAATAAATATGTTTGAGGAAGAGAACTACCAAACTGTGCAGGATACCAGTCCTCCAGGACAGACTTGGGGCACCCCTGGTCTAATGCTTCAAAAAGTGACCTGTATGCTGCCTGATACGTGAGACATTTTTTTCAATGTTTTACATTAGGTTTTGGACTGCCTTTTAATACAATTTTACTATCAGCAAATATTAACATTAAATATCAAAATTAGAAGATATGTACCTTAGTGGCAGTTAAGTATATATATATACTGTGCTTCCATTCATGCACGGTGGTGCATTGGTCAGTGCTGTTGTCTCACAGCAAAAGGGTCCTGGGTTCGATCCCTGGGTCAGCCACAGCTGCCCCTGTGTGTGGTGTTTGCAAGTTCCCCCTGTGTTTGTGTGGGTTTGCTGTGGTTTTCCCCCACTGCCCAAAGCTTTTTTTAAATTGGCCTGTGGTCTGCTAGGAACGGCTTTAGCTTCCCCACGACCCAAAATGGATAAAGCGGTTTTGAAAATGAATGAGTGCACGAAAGTTTTTCTAACCATTTGATCAGGATTTCTTTATTTATATCTGAACCATTGAATTAAGCAGAAATGTTGACATTTTTACAGCTCCCTTTAAAGTTTGTTACAGTATAATGGTATTTACATTATTCTTATCATTTAACAGGTGGGTTATGGCTGCCTAGCAAAAAGCAAATTAAAAAAATCATTCTATGAACAACACTAATTATTCTAATGTATTTTCACAACATGGAACATTATTATAGGATAATGACTTTCAACATGGTTCAGCCAACAGCATTTCAGAACTGGAATGTCATTATTAAGTGCAGGCTAGTTGGAGGTTATTCTTTTTTTTATTTACCTCTGCAGGTGAGATGACGGCTTCCACAAGCAAGTCTATTAGAGGCTGATAGTATAGAGAGGGAAGAATCCTCTCCTCAGCTAAACGCACCTTCAGCCTCAGTGCCCCTAGTGTACCCCTGAAAGTGGAGGAGAGAAAGAAAGAGAGAGAGAGAGAGAGAGAGAGAGAGAGAGAGAGAGAGAGAAAGAGAGAGAGAGAGAGAAAGAGAGAGAGAGAGATCAGCAGAAAGAAAGAAAGAGTCCGTTAATGAGTCTCAAAAACCGGTGGCATGCTGAAAAGGCTAATGAGAAAATCCCAGAGGCATCATCATCGTCATCACCACCACCACTCATGCACCCACACACTCTCACACACTGACTCATCTGCTAATGAACCTCTTGCCCTGGTGGCACATCCTCACACACACACACTCCACAGCCCTCGTCTTTCTCTAACCCGGCATCGTCTTCTGAGTTCCCCAGTGGCAGCAGACGAAACCAGCCCTGGAGCAGAGGAGTTCTATGCAGACAAGACATAGGGATCTCCACCTACGCAAACATACAGAAGATATATGTTGCTACACCCACACAAAGTTCCACAACTGTCAAAAAACAGCAACACAGACACTAAAGACCAGGCTTGGCACAAGTCAGACACACTCTGTCCATATGTTCTGTACAAAACTGGTGCAGTTTTCAGGCCATGATAATAAAAAATCCATACAATATGCTTCTCTCCCTCACACGTATGCATAGAAAATGGACAGAGCTATTGGAGGTGGATTGTTCTCCAGGTGTAGATTATAAACATCATTTAAAATTTTTGTTGCTTGGACACTTCTTTTAACAATGGCAGCAGCTAGATGGAGATATGAGCTTTGAACGTGAGCTGAAAGAATATGAACAGAATAACACTATTAGATGTGTGTGTGTGTGAGAAGATGCAGCACTCCTCCACTCATACATTCATCTGGCCCTCAGGGATTCAAGGACAGAAGGACAAGACAATTGTTTTTGGTCTGTCCTTAAGTAATGACCTAATCCATCGCATAGTGAGTAACAAAGTGAATTACATTTGCATTCGAGTTCCATTCTGTACAGTGTGATACAGTGAATGCAACTACAACTACAACTGCAACTACTGCAACTACTTTGAGTCTTTGGGTTCTAGGGCTTAAGTTTCAATTTGTACTTTAACAGTATTGGGTAAGACAAAAACAAACTGCAGCAAAAGATTTCCACAGAATTATGCACTCTGCAGTATAGTATAGCACTGATGTAATGTGATGGAACAAAGGAGCATAAATCACACACTTTATAGTGTAAGTAAGACAGGATATTGCCAAGGTCGTGAGGAGATCTTACCTTGCCTAAGAAGTCGTTCTTGCCGACCATATCCCAGTCCCACACCTCCAGCGTGACAGAGCCTGACTCCCACTCACCTGCTTCACCCAGACACAGCTCCAGGGATTCATCCCAGTGTGGGAAGCGCGTCTTCTTTATGATCTAATACACACAATTGCACAAGTAACACACATGTTCATGTTGCGGTATGTTCTACATTTCAGTCCTGGTGGATCCATCCACTGTATGTTGTTGTTGTCGTGTTGACACTGTAAACTGATTGACAACACATTTTTGACCCATCTTTGTTCACCTACTTAATGCTGAATCTTTCAAAATTGTGCAGCTTTTCACTCTTATTTTGTCCCTGTTTTTCTGGAAAACTTTAAGCATTTTACAGAAATCCAACTCTAAATTTTTATATTTATATTCACAATAAAACAATCTCATTGGTCAGCCAAACTATTTAAAGTCATTTATTTGTGTTTTGCCACTTAAAAATAGGTTCACGAGAGTTCACAAATTGCAGATTGCAGTTTCTAATGCATATTACAATTCCAACTGTTCCAAAGTAAATTCAAAGCATTATGGTGTTTTTCAATGTATTCTGTATTCTGATCCTTAGTCTAAGAATTTTGATAGATTTCTTGCATGGATTTTGTACAGTGATAATGCTACAGAATGCCCTAATGTGCACCAGCTGAAGCCTGTATGTGTGACTCATTGGTTTCACCTCAGTACAATCAGGATATGCAATTACAAGTTTGCAAAAGAAAGCTCTTTGTCCCAAAATAGCTTGAGGTGTCTGTGGTTCATGTCTTGTATTTAAAAGACACTTTGAATGAAGATACTCTCACTTACAGATGTCTCAGTACTGAGGTTGTTGTAGAGCATTTTAGTGAAGGGATCTGATGTTCCAGTAATATCCCGAGGGGCCAAGTCTCTACAACAGAGAGCAAAAATAAACTCATCATTCCCTATATTTCTATATTCACCAGGCTCCATCTTTTAAATGACATGCCACAAATCTAGAAATATAGTTTATGATGCAAAAACAAAACAATGAAAATATTTGTTCTACTTAGACTCACTACAGATTGGATTCAGTTCCCTTCAGTAACATTACCATTTCTCCAAGCCTTGTGCAACATCGTCCCTACATTTCTCTGCAGTATTCTTCTTTGTTATTCACTACATGGCCAAAAGTATGATGACACTCTTTTTACACTTATAGACACTATATAATAGTGAAACAGCTGAACATATACCTAAGATCACTATGACAATGGCAGCAATAAGTTATCCAGTATTATATATGAAATTCTTGGCTGAAAACTGCTGCCTCTTGTTGTATTGTTGTAAACTTGGCTGACCCTTGCTGGCATCTCAGCGCAGATTAAATTTCCTTATGGCTCCATGCAATATAATACTGCTGATCATGAACCTGTGGAAGCGGCCTGTTCAGCAATGCTCTGCTGAGAGAGCGTTCATCCAGACAGCTTTTCCATTACTATATAATATAACACCACCGGAGGAGGTGCTGCAAGTTCGTCATGCAACATTGGGTACACACACAGTTGTCCATGCCTCCTTTCTTTTGTTTAGGTGGAGACTCACTCTCCTTAGGAGTGAGTGATATGACAATATGATGACATTATCATTGATATAGTCAGTTCTAATGTGGTGGAGCTGTCTAACGTAGAGCTGGAAGGGACTCAAAAGCTTTAGAATCAATTCAGATAGGAGTGTGAGATATTCTGCTTTAAAAATGCAAGAGGTTGGTTGTGTTTACCTTCAGACAGAATTAAACAACTAGAATTAAATCCAGAGTGGCACAGCTGCCTAAGTGCTGGCCTTCTCACTGAGAATTCGCATGTTTTCCTGGTAATTCCTGTTAATGCCGCAGTCGTCCCAATACCAACAGGGCCTTCCATCTGCACTCCATGTTCATTTTGTTCATATTTGTGCACCTTTACTGAAAGTTTGCAGATATAAAATTGACCATCAGACATTGTGGAGGCAGTGAGCCAATAGCTCAAGCAAGACTGATGAATACCTTTAAAAATGACCTTTTTGAAGCCTGGTTTAGAGGGTTTTAAATATCTGTATAATTTTACATCATTCAGGTTGCCTCCATTCTTACTACATTATTAAAACCTCATCCACTGACGCCACATTTGTTGTTGTAGATGTTAGTGAGTGTGGGCTTCTGTTAGCAGGCATAACAGAAGTAGCAGTTAATGTTCTCCTCCAAGCGTGTTGAGCTGTCCAATGATGTGAAGACACGTAAAATGAAGAGCGCATGCTAGGCTTCACCCTCCAAGTGTATGAACTCTCAGTTATTTTATGTGAACTGCACTCATTGTTATGACTAAGGAGGTTAGTCTTCCTAGAATATGACTTGTGTTGACACATATCCATGTCCTGTATAATAAATTGTTAAAGTGCATATAGTGAGTCAGAATTGATGCTTGGAGTCAAAATAACTTCTGAAATTATATATGCCTAATCACAAGTTTTGCTCTATTGTTGGGAAAACACAAGTTCAAGCATTAGAAACAGTGCCTACAGAGGTGCACAATAAACTAGTCACAATTATTGCAAATTTGTCAAAATGCACTGTGCACAAGGATTATTAATCAAGCTAACATGCATAATGAGCTTTTTGCAGCAAGTTATAATCACTGCCATATGTGCTCACACATATTAAAAAATGGAATATTGATTTCTTTAATTTACATCCACATTATCACACACTTTGGGGATTATCTTGAGTTTGTTGAAAGATACTGTATAGTACTGTATATACTGACACTGCCTCTTCAGCACTCCTGTTGCACTGTATGAGGTAAAGAGATATCCCATTGTATTACAACATGAAGTCTGAATCAGACCCAATAGCAACACATATTGGGGAAGTGACATCTGGCATAACAGTCGGAATGAATATATTTTAGGCTCTATATTAATCCCTTTTTAATTTCTCCGTAACTGTGAGCTTGAACTTCAGACCCTGTCTATTTAGTGTTAATCCAGTGACAGGATGAAGGATTACAAAACCATAAACTGTGTGTAAGAGAAGAAATACTGCACATGTCAAGAGGAGACAGCAGAGGGTAGAGTAATAAACAGAATTCATCCATTCGGTCATTGCAAAAACAGAAACAGTCATTGTTTGTGTGTGTATCTCACCGGGCCTCTATAACGTGGCAGCGCAAGCAAGTTGTCTGGCTGTCTCTGTGCAACTCCAGGGCCACATGAATCTCCCCTTGTACTTCCTCATCTGGATCCACACGTGTCAGATTCAACCAGTTATCTAGACCTGCAGAAATAAGCCATCAGATTTCCTCTTCCTTTATAATTGAGTTTCTGTAGCTACATCTTTCTACTTCTAAACCGGCCCCTGGTCTTAAAGCATACATCAGACAAGGCATTTTGCAAGTTAGATTTTTCAATCAAGTATTAGTAGGTGGGTTCCCATTATCCTGCTTAATGCAGAATTTACAATTGCTAAATGAACAAAAAGAAAATGAAATGAAAACCCCTAAAAAGCCACATAAGGCAGTTTTTCATTTACATTAGCAGCCCCTTGTTGTTCTGTACCAACTATTTTGAGATTTGTTGCTGCCATCAAATTCAAAATGGACCAATATTTACCATTAAATAGTAACATGTCTCATTTTCTCATTGTTTTCTATTGAGAATAATTATGAAATGCAGAACTCATGGAATTCTATTTTAAACAGTGTCCCAACATTTTTATATCTGGGGTTGTAATATTAGTACTATCTGATTGGTTTTCCCAGATAGCCAAAGCTGAATGATCAGTATCAAGAGTGTAATATCTTTATATAGGTCTGAATTCCACGCAGACCCATGTTTAAATCTTAAATGATGATTCTGCTTACAAACCTGACATATCTAACAGAATGTGAGCCACTGTAAGACAGAGCAAAAGGTACAAGGTACAGTAAAATCCAACATATACACTGAATGACTTTCTGTCTGAAACAAACATAGTGGGAGAGTGGGATGGAACTGTGAGCTTCTCATGATCTTGTGGGTGAGGGTGACTAAGCTCTGACAGGCTTCTGCAGTGATTCATGTGAACTCAGTCCATGCTGAATGATGGGAAGGTCTCTGGAGGATGCTGTGATGTCACTGATAGTCAATTTGCACCCAAAATGACTCATGGTCCCCCTTGCATGGAAAAGGCTATTTCTGCAGAGTGTGAATGGATGTCTATTTCAGATGCAGGCAATAGAAATAAGAAAGCTTAACTTGCACCATGATTAGTTTAACTTCCTTACAGTTTTAGAAGTGATTCATTGTTTAGAATTTCCATCACTGAACCCAGTGAGTGTTACAGTGACAATGTGGGTGTTGAAGCTCTGTGTTAATGAATCTAGTACATAAACTTTATACAAAACGCACACGATGAGACACTAAAGTCATTTTGGCTGCAGTAATGTCGGAAACCTGTATATATAATATTGTGGTTTGAGAATGTCTTAAAACAAACACAGTCACACAGGTGTGATATCTACTGGCTGCAGAGACAGTTAATAACCCAATCCCAAAGCATGTTTATCCAGAGCAGCTCAAATGCTGGGTTAATCTGCACAGTGGCATTAATGCAGCAACACGCATGTTTAAAAAGTTATTTAATTGTTGGAGCAGATTGCATGACATAAGACAATAGATGAAAAATAAAGAATAAATGAAATAAACCTGCTTTTAAAACCTTGAGGTTTTTCCAAAAATCAGGACAATTGCTGCGGTTATTTAGGAATCCACATCCAAACACAGGCTCAATTCTGTTGAACCATTTTACTTACATTATCTGTTTCACTGCAACGCACTTAATTGACTCTGTTTGCTCATTTGCTCACTCACCTGGTCACTAACCCAATTACTCACTCGTAAAATCACTTACTGACTCACTCACGTTTAGAAGACTGAAGATTGTCCACAAGGTGGCGTTATTAGTTCAAGGTTTTTTTTATTGAGGTTTTCATAATAAGCAACGCACCTCCAGCATAACAAAAACCCCGACCCCGCTCCTGAGGAGCTC
>JBBIGC010083114.1:0-10348 GCA_037576955.1 Lepidarchus adonis
TATCTATCTATCTATCTATCTATCTATCTATCTATCTATCTATCTATCTATCTATCTATCTATCTATCCACACATACTTTATATACTGTATATAAGTACTGAAAATTAAATTTATGCTCAAGGAGGATTTTTTTTCTGCAGTTAATGACTGTAAGTAAGGAGAGCTACTAACTCTTGCTCTGGGTGGAGCCGGCCTACATCACTAGGATTTTGAAAACTCATGCTTACTCCGGTTCCATATTTGTTAATGTTTTTACCTGTAGTCATAAGCATTCATAAGCAAATCCAAATTGATTTATTCAAAATATTGAAAGGTTATTTAAAAACTCTCCTTGCAGTCATTAACTGCAGAAAAGAAAAAATCCTCCTTGAGCATAAATTTGTGGATTTAGTACTTATATATATATATATATATATATATATATGTGTCTATATATTTAAAATTTTAATTATTTATAGTATTTATAATATATTTTTGAATATATGTATTAATATTTTACCTGTAGTCATAAGCATTCATAAGCAAATCCAAATTTATTTATTAAAATATTGAAAGGTTATTATGAGTAAACCAAAGACGAAATATTCAAATCTATAAATAGTTTTCAAATTTAAGCAAATTCATGATTACAGTAATTAAAAAACTAAACGATTTGAGTTCACATTGTTATTAAAGTCAAAGAATATTACAGATGGATTCCATTCATCCATTCATTCCATCCATTCATCATTTGACACCATTTCCTGTACCCAAACTTTCTGCAGAGTCATGCAAATGTGACTCCTTAACATTTCACCACTGTGAGCGGCAGGTCAAATGTATTTTACCATTTATCGGTTGAAAAAAAAAAGCACTTCACAAAGCACTCCTCTCCGTCCCCCATCAACACATTATTTTACATGTTTTAATTTTTTTTACTGTGTTAATAAATAAATAAATAAATAAATAAACGGAATAATTAAACAAAAATCATGTACACTCAGATTTGACTCCTACCAATATCCAAAGGATTATGAAATTGTTTCATGTTAAATGAGCCTTTGCAGGTATTTGCTGCAAAGTGTCAGAGGAAAAAAGGTTGCCCTGAATTTTTTTTTTTTACTTTTTTCCAGTTTCAATATGAAACTTTTCATCCTGTTAAGTAAATCCGGTCTCATTCCTCTTATTTGCATGTGAATGCCCAAAGCCTTGTTAAGTTTTGTTTAGCACGAGGGATGTTCATGGCGCCCGCTGGCGACAGATTGTCTCCCTTCTTAATTACCCAGAATTACCTGATAGAGAAATTTCCTCCCATAATCCCCTGCATCTCCTTACATAACTCCAACACGGCAAAGATTAGACTGTGAAGCTTCCGTATCTAATTAACCTTAATGCACCCTGAGACGCTTTTCCACCATAGCGGTCTGGAACCCCGTCCAATCCCAGGCCTTCTGAAGCAAGTCGCTTCTCCATTGCCCTATTGATTCGTTCTCATACGTTTGTCTAAGGACCTGGTGATTAAAGTGGATGTAGATGGTGTACGACGAGGGTCTGGTAGACTCCTGTTACCCGTATGCTGCTCTAATGATGGCAGATGCAGCTGCTGGTCTGCATTAATGAATGTGCTTTCAATTTACATCTGTATGCACTCTGGGTGTTTGACTGACGGGCGTCTCCAGGCACCCAAATTATTTCAGTGCCATTAGCCTCGCCTTCGGTCTTCCACACCCTTTCTGGACTGTTTCTGGTGCCTGCCAGACCATTTTCTTTTTGGCCAATGGGTATGAAACGAGGAGAATATTGATTGAAAATAATGGATGAGCATAATTATTTTAGTATATATAATAACTATAATATTTAATATCTATAATATATTATATATCTATAATATAAAACATGATCATGGCAAATTACAGTACATTTTCTTGTCTGAAAAATCTAAAGAGCTCCTTTTTAAATTTCTCAAGATGAAATTTCTCATTTTACCAAAAATTCGGCCAAAAATCGTTTTGCTGTCAAACTGAAGAAGTTTCTTTGATTTATTTCTTTGCAGTGATGGTGGTAGGAACCAGAGGTTTGCTAATATAGCCATTTTATTTAGCAGGGTATATTATACATCATGATTTGTTGGTGGGGTTTTGCCATGACTATACAAATGTAGGATCAATTATAATCAGAAATGCAGTCAATTGCTTTGGCTAATTATTACTAATAATAATATTTGTTGTTTTCATGATGGAAGAACTTTTCCATATTTCTCAGGATGGTTAGAGGAAGCAGAGGAAGGTTGTAGTTAATAGAGCGCTGTTTTGAAGGACTGTTCTTGCTCCTACTTCAGGGTTGGTATGTTCTCGCACTAAAAGAACCATTACTGTGCTTTTTAAAGTGCTTGTATTGGCTGCTTTCCTGCAACTCCCTTTGCTTTTGTCTGCTTGCTTTTCACCATCAGTGAGCCCGAACATCAGCGTGGTAGCACATTTCTCCCCGTTTGGCCATAACCCACATCAGATGGGCACAGAGCCTGTGGATGAATCATTTTGAGCCTTCAGCTGCCGATCTGGAGGCCGTTTGTTGTAGACGGTGGGACAGCGAAGGAGCCAGAGCGCTGTGGAAACGCTGAGAGGAGACGACGTTTTCACCTCGACTTCCTCTCTCGCTGACAGCAGAGCTTTGGCTTGCAGAAGTAGCAGACAGGTGCAGACAGATCAGAGCGTTTCGTCTCAAATGGACAAGGACTGGAACTAGAGCTGAAAATCTGCACTCCAGACACACTGGCAGCGTTGGTATTGCTATACTTGTAAGGCGTTTTCATAGATACACATTAAAAAGATTGAATAAACACACAATAAATTTGCTCCCCAAATATATTCAGTGTGTGACATAGAGGTTTACTGATTTTTGATTTTTGATTTTTTCCACAGCTTTCATTGATATCGATTATTGCTAGTTAATGGGTCCAATAACTTGGATTTGGAATAAAAAAAATTACAGCAACACACAACTTTACTTTTTATAAATATTTGCACTTTTTATATTTCTTTAATTTTACTTTAAAACATTTTTTAAAAACATTTCCTGTCTTCCTGTTGCAACTTTAGCTGTGACCATTCCAAAATGCTATTAACACTCTGGATTTTTATTTATTTATTTTATTTTAATGCATTGCGCTTCTTTAGGCTCACGTTATTACATCAACAAGGTTCGTTGTTGGGACAGTTTCAGTGGTGGAACTGGGAACATTCGTTTTTATGGAAATAGCTCACAGGATCTATGTGGTATTTTGTAGCTTCATTGTGTAGAACTGTAATGTTGTAATTTGGTAATTACATAAATCTGTGAGTTTGTGTGCCTGCCCTGCATATGGATTGGTGTTGTCTTGAATTTTCCTCCACCTTTTACCCCACAAAAATCCTACAACACTGGTTATAATACAATCAGAAAGTAAATAAATGAATGACTGACCATTGGCTCTTGCACGGAATGTTACAAGGTTATACACATCCCCATTCCAAGGACACTTGTAAGACCGTCCCGGGACAGTGACAAGTGACACTAATATTATGTAGGCATCTCTTGTGCCACTAAAACAGCCCAGGCTCAGGTGCACTGCTTTTTCTATCAGAACCAGTCTCACTTTCTTGAGCTACAGCTGGATTGAACCAGACAGGTTGGCTTTCACCTTGGGCGGCCATGACCCTGTCACTGACTCACCGGTTGTCCTTTCTTAGATCACTTCTGGTAGCTACTAACTACTGCACACCTGAAACACATCTACTATTCTGAAAATGATCCGAACCAACTCTACTTCCTGGCAGTTTAAATGCTTTTTTTCCACTTGTTTTTTGAGGAAATTTGCAAAAAATAACACACAAGTAATTAATTTACTAAAACAAGTGGACAGTGTGGCTTAGTTGTTAAGACCTTGCACTTGTGTATGAATTCCCAGCCCAGGCACCACTAAGCTACTGTTGAGTGAGATACATGTAGATGTGTGTTAACAATGAAAAATAGTCACTCGATATTTATCATTTAGACTGGATAATATAAACCAGTGGAAGAAGAATTATTTCTTTGCCGTATTGAAAAAGCCAAAGGTTGAAGGTCACCCCAACAGGTATGTTAGCTACATATCTCACTCAAAATGATGATCATTCGATACTGTGGGAATGACTTTGAGAAAAATCTGTTTCAAAAAAATTATATTAGTATTATTGTAAATAACAGTGAGACAGTAAACACTGACTTTGCCAATGTGTTGGCTTCACAATTTCCAGAGCTCTCCTCCTGGAAGCCCAGTGTTACTGATAGGTGCCATCAAATCTGAAATTGAATTTGAAATCCCTAGTATAAATTCTAATTTCACATAAATTCACAGTACGATATGCAGCGAAATGCTTTGATGACCACCTGCGATCTTAAAGATATAGAACACAGTTTTAAAGATCATTTTAAAGATATAGAACACTTAACAAGAAATAAATACAGCAAACTATTTAAAAAAAGATTCAAAAAAGAAATATATAAGAAATATAAAGCCTTTTCTTATATAAAAAACAAAATCTATAGAGTAAGAGAGAAAAAAGTAAAAAAAAAAAAAGTACAAAATAAATAAATAAGTAATAATTAGTTAGTTAGTTAGTTAGATAATAATTCTGCAAGAGAATGTACATATCTTTTATGGAGAAAACACATTTTAATACACATTTGCTGAATTTAACATTGGGTTGCAATGTGGCCTGTGCAAAATGTGGACCATTATGTTTTAGGATGTTTGTTTATTTGTTTGTTTGTTTTCCAATTTCCCAGCATGCAATACAGGGCTGGAAACCACAAGCCAGTCTAATAGAAATTACTTCACACCTGTGCATGGGTTAAGGCGAGTGTGTGAAGTTTTTTGTTCACTTATCGATGAGTAAAGCTGCCATCTATGTGTCCTGCCTGCGTTACCCTCATCATGGCCCAGCTGTACACTAGGGACTGCGGTGCTTCTCCATTACCGAAGCTCCCAGCCCATGTTGTTGACTCCATCTTGTATCAACCATTACCACATGTTCATCTGATACCTACAATTGAAACAATGGAACTCAAAGAATTATCACAACTCATCTTCTGACTGTTCACTAACTATTATGTGGTGTCGACCAGAGGAGGATGGGTTCTACTGAGCTTTCTCTACTGAGTTTCTCGCCTCCATCGCTTTGGCTCATTAGGGGCTCGGACCTGGACCTTGTAAAGCTGCTTTGTGACAACATCTGTTGTAAAAAGCGCTATAGAAATAAAACTAAATTGAACTGAATTGAAAATCCTCCTCCTCATCTATAATATATTGTGCTCTTGCTCCTCCATCCCTCTCAGAACTATGGAAGTCTCTCCCTCAGTCCCTCCATGATTGCTCCTCTTTCTGTAAATTCAAAATTGACCTTAAAACGTTTCTCTTTAATGAATATTTCTCTTCTTGCTCTTAACCCCCCATGGGTCTGTGAAAGACACAATATAAATGTAATGTTGTTGTGGGATGGGATGGTAATTGGCAGCTTCCGTCACTTGTTAGCCTCATAACTCGACAGCAGAAGTAAAGAAGCTTCAGACATCAAACATGTCTTGGATGACTGGATATATTTGAGAGTTATTTAACTTTTTTTTTTCATTTTGTTTGATCTGCTGGTATTTTTTTAACAAAATATATTTCACAATGTACTATTGTTTGTTTTTCTGTCACGGCATTGGGTAGATACAGTATCTTTTGAGGGACACTTAGTCATCCTGAGTCCTGAAGTGGGCGAATGTGACTGCGGGGCTCCACTTTAGTCTCTGCTTTTCTCCTTTGTTCTGAATGTGCTCTGAATAGAAGATTGCGGCTGATTTCAAGGTTTGTTGTACCAAGAACTGATGGCCATGGGCTATACACATGCTCCATATGGCACTCACTGATTGATCATCGACCCAACATAACATGCAACCGTTTATTACAGAGTAAAGCAGGTACATGCAGCTAAGGTGATTGGTGTGTTCCCTTCCTGACGTTAGTTACTTCTAGCCGTGGGCTAAAACAGCTATATAGGAGCAAGGAGCAAACACAGGAGCCCGAAATGAACTCTGGTTTTGGCTACCAGTAGCAGTCCTGACCGGTGGCACGTCCAGACTCATTGTCCAAAATGTAGGGACAGCGTATCTAATGTCTGACTATGAACATATACACACATCGATAAGCCAACTGTCTAATATTGTGTAGGTCGCCGTAAACCAGGGGTGGGAAACAGAGTTGGGGTCCAGCACAGTTTGGTGATCTCCCTCCAGGCTTCATCTTTGAGGAGAACTTCCAAACTGTGCTGGACATCAGGCTCTCCAGGACTGGAGTCTGAGACCTAAGAACTGACTGTGGTGTATTGACACCATTCGACCAGAGCCAGTGTTCAGTTTCTGTAAGATCGGATTGCTCAACAATTCCATCAATAGGCGGCCATGACACTTTCACCATTTTATAGGTTGTCCAACCATAGGGCACGTTTGGTAAGAGTAAGTACTAATTGGCATTCTGGGTAATTCTTCCATCATCTTTTCAATGGAGAGCCGTCGGGGGCTACTGGGCCTTTCATGAATAGCTGATAAATTCTAAGAAATAGAAAAAGTCTTGATCGCAGTGGTGCCCTAGTGTAATGGGAAGGTCACAGGCTCCACTGAGGTCCTCTTGAGCAAGTGCCATTTTGATACACTGCTACACTCCATGTGTGGATGGGTTACATGTTGAGTAATTACACAAAGGTGAACTTTGTGTGATTGAGTATGTTCACAATGACAAATAGTCATTTTAATTTTCTGTGCCAAGTATCACTATTAACTGCCATTGTACATTAACAATACAGCAATACAACGACTGGTGATGTGTGTAATATTACAGCTGGATTACAGTGGTGTGGACTTATGTAATTATACATTTTTGTCAACTTTACTTTACTAGTGTAAAGTCTGAAGTTAATAAGAAACAAAAATGGGAAGAAAGTTAACATATATAAAAAATATATATAAAGTGCATGTTTTTAAGATAAGATATATAATAATATATAAGATATACATATAAAAACAATTGATATTATACAGTATAATATACCAGTTAAATGTAAAGTTTGGATTAGTACATTGGTATAGATATTTAGATATGTACAATATAATATTCAGTAATAAAATGAGTAAAACATATTTTAAGCATACAAATGGAACAATAACTTATGTATAGGATCATAATAAACAAGAACACATGGAATGTTGTTGGAGTAAAGTTTCATACGTACAGTAACTGTTATTATTAAACTGTTCTGCTTATCCAAACCACCTCAGAAAAAACTATGACTATACACATGAAGAAATTGATACATCATTTATATTCCAGAACTGTACCTATGCTTTATTGGATCAGATTTGCATGATATTATGGGTTTAATATTGGTTTGCTGAACCACACAATATATTAGATAAGCCCATAATTACACATAATTTTCAAAAGGACCGGGACACAGTTGTCAGTCACATACTGCACCATTTATTTTTTTTGAAAAATGCCAGAAGGTGCATAGAGCGGACAGGAACTTCACCCAACAGCACTAATTTACCACAGTAATGAGCATGCTGTTGTGCATGATTACCAGGCAATTACATTTGGTTGCCATGCAAACAAGTAGCATCATGGGACATCATTAAAGACTGGGGAAAAAAAACACAAACATGAAATTCAGTGTGAAAACCAACGACATCCGAACAGCGGCCATTACGGCAGTGCCGGCTCATTCGTCTTCCACGAGAATGAATATTAAACGTCCTTTTGTTCCCGCTGGAAACTCGTCTACCATGACAAATTGTGATTCAATTGGTTTTTCAGTCATATATGAATTATGATCACAATCAAACAAACTTACCGGACTGTGAGGACAAAGTGAATTTAATTTTTTGTTTTCACCCCAACAACTCACTCAGGGAATGGGTGGGGGTGGGGGTGGGGGTGGGGGTGGTGAGAGGGGGCTCAGTAATGCGGTTTGATTTCAAGGCTGGAAAGGAGCTGCTCTGTTTATGACAGAATATTTATTAATCATAATTAATAAATTAATACATTAATAATTATCCCGCATCCTCATCCTCTTGACCTGTGCAGGTACAGAAATGCACCTGATGATATTTTGAACATTAGAAGATATTAGACTCTATCAAAATAATGTTGGACACAAATTAAATTGTGTTGCTCATAACTATGTAGTTATATATTAATAATGCAATAATAATGTAACTACTGGTGATTTCTCACTGGTCCTGATGTATACAGTGTTGCAGCCTATTTATTTACATAATCATGTCAGATTAAAATATAATTACACACGTGTGTATATGAAATTAGCAGAGTAAAGGAGGTTAATACAGATGTGTACATTTTTGCAAGTTGTTTTAATGCAGCTGTAATAGTGAAAGCATCACCATAGTTACAGCTCACACACTTCATATGAGTTTTTCATTTTCATTTCTAATTTAGTATTTAAAATTATAGATTGTAATGTATATTTGATCTAAAATGCTGTTTTGTGCTGTTTTAAAATATGAAACAATTATGAAATTATGAGGGTGAAATCTATGATAATGTATTGTAATAATATTCAGTATTGTGCTGTTTTTTTTGTAGTTTTTTTTTTTTTAATGCAAAAGATATATGCAAATAGACATTGCCAGGTTAAAAAAAAAGTTAAATCCCTTTTTAATTTTATGTTTATTATGTGATACATTTAATGATAGTTTTAAGCAGGAATATTAAGATATATATGAATACATGTAAAATTTCAATTACAAAATCCAAAATATGTAACATATTGTTGGAAATCTAGGAGTCAGTACAACAAACCCAAAATTATTTGTCAGTTCAGAACAATTAAATGAACTAAAAATCAATAAAAAAATTTTTTTCCATGTTTTTTTGTTTTTTTTTCACATCACCACATCAACACCAAAACCATATTAAGTTAATAACTCTAGATTTATGTGATGTATATCGATCAGTCATAACATTAACAATGAGGTAAAGCTGGGGTCCCCAACTTCCGGGCCATGGACCGGTACCGGGCCACACAGAAAAAAATGTATTAACTTTAGCATCCGATGAGTCTCACTACAGCATTCTCTACCCAAGGGCCCGCCTCCCAAACACACATCACTGATGTGATTGGTAGTGACACAATGCCTCTTTTTCACGTGATTGGTGGAGACATTGCATGGGCCTAGTTATCACACCACCCACCCCCCAAACCCCCATCCCCCCTCATGAGATTAGTCATTTGAAGTTATTTTATTACCTGTCAGGAGTGTGGAACTTGTTAGGCAGCAAGTGAACAGTCAGTTCTTAAAGTTGATGTGCTGGAAGCAGAAGTTTAAGGATCTGAGGCCTTATTGTGACATCTCCAGAACAGCAGGTCTACCAATATATAATCTTATGTTTGTTTTAGATAATATACAGCAGAGCATAAGGATTTTGTCTGTAGAGTCAAAATGACAAATGAGAGTGTGTCACTGGGAAGATGAATATTCATGACGGAAGATTCAGACAGATCTGCTGTGGTCAGTCTGTCCCAGCTGACGTTGGACTGAACAGCATGTGGTAGGGCGGGACGGTGGCATTTTTGGGTATTCCCTGTAACACATGACAGATGAGGACACAGCTGAAGGGCCAGCTGGTGCGTAAGACCATCGCTGCCCAGCCTAATAATAAACCCCCCTGTGCCAGTTCTAGTTAAAGGCTTAAGCCAAACACTCTACACAGTAACTCCACCCTCCATAGTCAACAGCTATTACTTTATCTGATGAAGTCAGTGATTATCTGAGTAAACTGTGCAGAATATCACCATCTGATCTTGGCTGATAAATACAGTGGTACAAGAACCGTGATTGCTTGGGATATAAAGCTGGTTTGACGGGAACAGCATCCAATTCAACAAGATTTGTTCAACAACGAACAATCACTGCAATATAAATATACAGCAGAGATCAGACCAGGATAGAGTGAAACACACACAATCAGACATAGCACATATAATGAAACAGTACTACAGTAGAGATCAGACCAGGATTGAGTAAAAGAAACACGAACAGACATAACACGTACAATAAAACAGAACTACAATAGAGATCAGACCAGGATCGAGTGAAACAAACAAACATACAACATAGAATAAAACAATACTACAATAGAGATCAGACCAGGATGAAGTAAAACACACACGGACAGAAATATAACACACAGTATATATGTGTGTGTGTGTGTGTGTGCGTATGTGTGTGTGTATGTGTGTGTCTGTGTGTGTGTGCGTGCGTGTGTGTGTGTGTGTGTGTGTGTGTGTG
>JBBIGC010083162.1:0-10347 GCA_037576955.1 Lepidarchus adonis
TGTTCATGTTCATTAAAAGACTTTGTTTTTGCACTCATCTCGTGGACCTGCATTTTAACAACAGCACTTCACGCAACACGTGACACTGCTGTCTTAGCATGAGAACTGGACCATTAATAAATGGCAGAAAGTGGCTCTGAACAGCATTTGATGGGGAACCTTGGTTCCTAACATTAATGGGAAAGTTACTTTGACATGTACCCCCTGCCTGAACATTATTGCAGACCAAGTACACCCAGTCATGGCGGTGGTATTCAGGGTGGCCTCCAAATTCTCCATCTGTGGGATATGCTGAACTAGTCTATTCCATGTAGGTCTCACCTGGCAACTTACTGGAACTGGTGGTAATGTCTTGGTGCCAGATACACTTTGGAGCTCTTGTGGAGTCCATGCCTTGACAGGTCAAAGCTGTTTTGGTGGCACATGGAGCCAAACCCATACAATACCAGACAAGTGGTTTTAAAGTTGTGTCCGATTGGTGTACAGTTTACACCATCATAAGTTTACATACCTTGACAGAATGTATGATTTCTTAACCATTTTTCAGAGAATATGAATGATAACACAAAAACATTTCTTTCACTCATGGTGAGTGTTTGGCTGAAGCCACTTATTATCAATTTATTATCAGTGTTTACTCTTTTTAAATCATAATCACAGCACAAACTACACAAATGACCCTGATCAAAAGTCTCCCCAGAGTGGCTCAACGATATTGAGGTCAGAAGACTGAGATGGCCACTCCAGAGAGCCTATTAAAAGCTTTACAGCAAAACAGTGAGACAGACTGGTGTTAGCTACATGCATGTTGCTCGTTCATGTATGTTGCTGGCTGTTAATAAAGCACAGTGCTGTTTAATAAAGCCTCCACGTCATCATCACATGCATGAGTTCCGACTTTTGTCGCACTCAGAGGAACGGAACTCCAACGTAACTTGAAGACACCCTGTACTGATCTTGGTGCAACAGGTCAGTAGTTATTCAGGCAGGAGGGCTTACTGTTCTTGGGTACAGAGACAATCATTGCTTGTTCCAGAAAGAAGGAAGTCAATTCTTAATGGTGAGAACAATCCAGGGGGATTACAAAAACAATGAATGCAAAATAGTGGGAATAATTTGTCTTTTTCGATTATATGGATCCTTTAAGCTTTTAGAAATGAGATCATTAGGCCAATAATATAACTACATTGATGCAGATCCTATTGTGTCATTTATGTCACCCTCCCCCCCAGCTCCTCACTCCTCTCTCCTAACTCTGTAACTCTGACCTCCTTTCCGTTATATAACCCCTGTGCCACAGCTGCCATTGGTCGATGAGTCCATTTCATTATTCGCACCCTTGTAGATAAGAGCGTGTTGCTGGCCAGGTAGTCATGAAAGTGTGTTTACATTTGTGCATGTTCATCATCTGTATTGCCAGTTACTCAGTATGGAATTCTGCATCATTTCACTTCTGTGTCCTACTATAGAGGAACATATACGCTGGACAAAGATAGCCAATGTTCATACCAGCATCTAACACATGAGACATCATTACTTCCCCAGCCTTGATTTTACTCCAGCCTTTAGTCCAGTTTCACTATGAACAATGTTAATTGTACTTAGAAGAACACTGAGAGCTAAGTAAATGCTGGTGTAACTCTGGCATGGTTTCTGCAGGTTTTAATAAGTTACATTGAGGACTTTCTAAGAGCTTTTTAAAAACCATTAGAGTATTTATCTTCTCACTTCTGCACTCAAGAATGTCATGTTCACAGAAAAAAACTTGCAATACCACTAAGGGCGTATGTATTTTCTGTAGATTTTTAGCTGTGATTTTATGTTTTTCAGAATTCCCATGTGACTTTAGTGGCTTTACACCAAGCTTGCAAATCTTTAGCATATTCATGCACAATGTGCAGTGGGCTTCACATTGTTTTTAACTGATTTTAGCCAAACACTAAATGCATCTTTCTGGTACCAACAAGTTAAACTTACATTCACCCCATACAGTCAATAAAGTCAAATTAATGGACCTTATGAAACACCACGTTAATTTGCAAACCATTGTACTGAATCTTTTGAGAAAAATTCAGAACAGGTTGCAGTTAATATCAGCCTAATATCGGTTCTGTATTGGTCTTTTTAGTCTTACTACAGTGTGTTACACCTGGACAGTTGTTCCTTGCCATCAGAGAATTTTGAGCTACCAAAAAAACAAGGTTAAAACATATACATTTTGAAATTTAAAACCTAAAACATTTTTAAAACCCAGTGCATAAAATATTTGTTTTCAACACTAAAATGTGAATTTTAATGTAAATCCTAAGCCTTAAATTCAGATTTTTACATTTTAGACTTTTTAAGAAATCCTTTCCTAACCTCCTTAGTGAACGTCTTTGCTAGTGCCTCTTTTGTCTAAACTATGAAATCAGTATTACACTGGTGTACTGTGGCTCAATGGAAGTATTTTGACATTTTTACACATTGTTCTGCTTTAATGAAGTTCTGTAGGTTACACAATAAAACACTAAGCATGGAATCAAACTGATGGGAGATTCTTTGGAACACTAGATTGCACTTAGGATTGCAAAGAAAACCATTTTTGTTACATTAAGAAATGTGTTTGTAGAGATTCATGATTGTGAAGAACCTTTTAATGGTACACTATACTGCAAATAGTATGTGCACACCCCTATAACACCACCTAGTTTTTAATCACACTTCGATAATAGGACTGCAATTCAATCACATGGCCATCAGAGAAAAAAATGGCAGTAGAATATGGAATACTGAAGATCTCAGCGACTAACTGAGTATCATCATAGGTCAGTGAAATGTCCACCCCTGCAAACTGTAGGGGCTAGTAATGTGAAATGGAAGCAACAACACATCCACGAAGCAGTAGATAACCAAACCCACAGATCAGGGTCCTCAAATAGTGAAGACTACAGTATTTAACCATATATGATTATAATATATAACAATAGGCAGCAGGTTATACATTGATTTTGCAAACCTGGTATTGGGTGCAGCTTGCTTAAATGCATGACTGTTCCCATGTGCTGTGATTGGATGGGATTGATTGTACCTGATTTTGATTGAATGGGCACATATTATGAATGGGCACTTTAGGCATATAGATCTTCACATAATGTTGACCACTTTAGGGGTCTTTCAAGAGCTTCTTCAGATGTTCAAACAGTTCTTTGCCCTCACATATCTCATTTACAGTCATGGTACTCTTGGAACCAAAACGGCATCAAGCAAATAATTCTTTCACGTAATTATTTTTAGAAGCTGCCATACTGCAGAAAAGGTCTTGGGCTGTTTTTCTCACATGGCTGTTAATGAGCTTTATGCTCTTTGATGGAATTATCCACTCAGAAACATGTAAAACCTCAAAAGAATGTTTTTTTTTTCAAAAATAAAGTTATAATTTCTGAATTCTCTCTTTAAAATAAGTGTCATTATCATTTTGTACAACAGGAGATCCTCTTTGGGATTGGATCGAAATCCCCACATGCATCAGTGTTCCTTGGGTGCCCAAGACCCTGTCACAAGTCTTTATTTGGATCACTTCTGGTAGGTAAAAATTAGTACATGCCTGGAACATTCCAATGAGACCTGCAGATGTTCTGGCACAGTCGTCTAGCCATGACTTGTCAAAGTGCTTCATGCACCTGCTTCCAGCAAAATCAACTTCAAGGACTGACTTTTCACTTCTTGTTTACATTACCCCTGTTGAAGGATACCACTGTAATCATGTAACAAGATATTCAATGTTTTTTACTTTGGCTAGTCGTAATGTTTTGGCTGATTGTTGTATGTTGGATCTTCTTCAGTCAAGCAGTGGTCTACATGGGGTACTTTCCTGCTTGATAGAGACAATGCTCTCTCTCAAACTCCCCACCTTCTCCAAATCAGAAGCCCCCTTTTCCATGCAACTTTCTCATCATTGCTTCTCCCTTTATACTGGGGGATCTATTGTCCAACTGAGACTCACTCACAGCTGCAGCAGGAGTCTCTCTCCCTCCAGCATCTCAGAACCACGAAGGTAAAAACGCATTCTGAACGATTTCATCCACCCACCCGTGCTATTTCATTCGAGCTCATTGTCCATTGTCATCCTCCTCGTCATGAGCAGCTCCCAGACCTGATGGCGGCACCACCTTTCCCGCCAAGGTGTCATTGTGTTCATATTCACCGCGCGCGCAACTGGTTTGGATTCGGTCATTTTTTAGACATTACTCAGGCTACTGCGGGTGGGTTTGCACGTGTAACGTCACGCTGAGTAGCTACATTAGCGCCGAGCCCAGACGAAACGCCGTCGCCGACCATTGCTTCCGTGTACGAGCGCCGGCGAACGTGTGGGGCTTTTCTGTGGGAGGAACTGACTTCTAACCGTTTAGCAAACGCGGTAGTAGCATCCAGAAAACACACCAACCGTCTCCTCACACAAGAGCAGACCCTTCTTTACGTGAATGGGACGTCCCAAAGCAGGGGAGGAGGGGGCTACTTCCACTACTGGGGGTCTTGTGAGAGAAAGGAGGTCCCAAACTCCCAAACTGCTGCTACAAGGTGATGCAACTTTTCGCCGTCAAGTGAGAGTCGAACACAGGACCGACGCCGACCCTCAGGAGGTAAGAGGTTCAGGCGTTTGATTCTGGGCTCCAGCAGGAGAACGAGGAGACCAGGTGGGCTCCAAGCAGCTCTGTGTTCATTGTTTTATTCACTGTTTCTATTCACCACGTGGCAATGCCGCGCATGGGGTCGCTGAGGGGGAGGACTACACGCTGGATACTGTAACCACAGCGTTTCCTGTCATCACTCCATTCTTCCTCACACATACGTTCACTGCCACTGTGAGAGGCGAGAAGGAGAAGAAGGTGGGGAAACCTTTTCCTGACTGACATATAATCGTGGTTTCAGCACCTGCTGAATAAACCCTGCTCCAGATTCACTGCTGCTTCTGGAACATAGGTGAGATATATCCAGAGATGCACGTCATTGCAGGTCTAGACCAGCGGTTTCAGAACGGAACACTAGGACAAATGCTAAACCTAACACTTACACTAACCCTAACACTAACACCAATCCTATCCACAACACTAATGTTAGTACTAACATTAACACTAACCCTAGCTCTAACACCAATCTAGCCAGAACACTAACATTAACACTAACCCTAACATTAACACCAATCCTAGCCAGAACACAAACATTATTACTAACATTAACACTAACCCTATAAAAAAACACCAACATTAACACTAACCCTAGCTCTAATACCAATCCTAGCCAAAAAACTAACGTTAACACTAACATCAACACTAATTCTAGCCAAAACACCAACATTACTGCTAACATCATTAACACTAACCTTAGCCAAAGCACAAACATTAGCATGAACACTAACACTATCACTGCAGTAATAATAACCAAAACAATAACGTTGCATTAATACTAGACATAAGATTTACACAGCATAAATACTAGCCAAACACTAACACTGCTATAATACTAGCCAAAACACTAACACTGCATTAATTCTAGCCATAACACTGACACTGTTTTAATACTAGTCAAAACATTAATACCAATCCTAGCCAAAACACTAATACTGCATTAATCTTAGGAAAAACAGAAACAGTAAAACAAATACTAACACTTATCCTAGCCATAACACTAATACGACATTAATCTTAGCCAAAACACAAACATTAACATGAATAGTAACACTAAGTCTAGCCATAACACTAACACTGCATTAATCCTTGCCAAAACAGTAACACTAACACTGCATTAAAACTAGCCAAATCACTAACACTGCATTAATACTAGACAAACCACGAACACTGCATTAATCCTAACACTAATCCTAGCCCTAACATATACAATAATACTATCACTAACACTAATCATAGCCAAAACACTTCATTAATCTTAGTCAAATCACTAACACAAATCCTAGCCAAAACACAAACACTATACACTATAACACTACCAGTAGTACTTATACAAATACTAATCATAGCCACAACACTAACACTAATCCTATCCAAAACACTAACACTAATACTATAACTAACACTAACCCTAGCTATAACGCTAATCCTGACCAAAACACTAACACTTATCCAGACCTAACATTAACACTAACACTAATCATGCCCAAAACACTAATACTTACACTAACCTTAACCTAACACTAATAGTAATTCTAGCTCTAACACAAATTTTAATACAAATCCTTACACTAATGCAAAACACATACACTATCCTTTTCTTTTATTGTCTTTTATTCCAATGGTTTATAAAATAGTCTGTAGGTTAACATTGGCAGGAGGGCAGATGTAGCCTAGTGGTTCGGACCTTGCCCTTTAGAACAGTGGGTCACAGAGGTACCCTTGAGGAAAGTACTGTCCCACTTTACTGCTCTCTGGTTTCTGTTGACAGTTGCCCACTGCTCCACATGTGAATGGGTTAAATGTAGAGGTCACATTTCACTATGTGTACTTTGTGTAATTTTCCCAGAGTTCATGTAAAGCTGAGGCTGTTAATGCAGTAAATGTTTCTGAAATCATTATTGCATTTTGAATGAACAATTACTTCACAAACAGAATGATCAGTTATGTTCTAGCCACATCAGTTTTACAACACACACAAATGCAGCTGTAATTTTGTTTTATTTCTTTTTTTGTTGTTGTGGTTCCATTAAGACATGTGAAGCTATGTTTGTCATAAAGCAGAAAAAATTAAGTTAATCGCATGCAAAACTCTGAATGCAATGAAACCAGGCTTATGAGCTTGTAGGCTTTGCTTTTACCTTGTTTACTCGTCATTTGTGCTGAATGAGAGTTTACTTTTAGTCAGGGTGGGTCTCTGGGGTGGCTTACATGTTTTTGTTGGGATAAAGAGAGATAAACTCTAGACTTTAGTTAAGAGCTGCTGGTTCACCAAGATTCTAACAGAGCTGAAGATCATCCTCATGCCAGTAAACCTAGACTTCAGTTAAGTGTTGCTGGTCCACCAAGATCCTACCAGAGCTGAAAATAGTCTTTACAAAAATGTTGTGGTTTGTATTTGGATATGGTTAGTTGTGAATGTGCTTGTTAGTCTGGGACATGTAGTTATTGAACGAGGTGCTCTTTGAAGAGGTGGGTCTTATAGAAAGTGATTTGTTTTGACCTCAAGGAAAGGAATATTTAAAATATTCCACTTGTCAGAGCTGTTATGTTAAGGTTGTCACGTTCACCATGTTCTCCCAGAGAGGCAACACATAGGTCATTGGACATTCTGATGTTAATCATATCAGTTTAAAAGAGGCTTTCTTTTAATGTGGTATGTAATCATTCCAGCACCACCACATTTTTCCATTATCACCACCATTTCTTTTCTTTTTCTTTCGTTTTAATTTATTTTCTTCATGAAAAGCCTCCTGTAACTGCCTAAATAGCATAAACAGGGGTGCCATTTCTTTGTCACTGTGAGAACTGAGGAAGTGTTGTGGTATAATACTGGGTCTAATGAGGTTGATTTGTAAAACAACCTTTTGGAATAATTTCCAAGGGTTTCTAGGATTGTTCAGGTAGGCTATGTCAGGAGGTCCCTGTTGACCAGTTGAAGAATGCCTGCTCTATAAAGCCTTCTGCTGTTAATGGGCTATATATTTAATGCAGCAGCAATCTGTTTGTGCTGACCACCAAATGTATTCAGCTTAAGATTTCCTAACATTCCTAAGAATTAAGCTGTGAAGCTCTCCAAAGTGTGTGACTTCCAGTTTTTGATGGCATGTTTCCGTAGCTGGATAACCGAAACTCCCCTATGACCTAAGGCCAAATGATGAACCCAGTGGAGATAGCAGGTTTGAGTAAACCAAGCCCAGACGGGTTGAGACAAGCATGTTTGGATGTCAGCTAGAAAGGAAAGCTCAGGTATCTCCATTTGTTATATAACTTTGTTGTCTACTGTAAGCACACGTAGGAGTGGTCTGCAAGACCATTGCATTGTTAACATGCCTCTCTGTCAGGCTCCAGGTAGGCTTAGGTGTTCTCTTTTTTACCCCCACCAAGCACCTACAGCAGGCTGTGTGCTTCACATAGTTGTTTCAAGCTCAATGGAGGTGTCCAGTTGTGCAGAATTGACAAATTGAATTTGAAAACATGGCGGCGCGACCAGTGCTTGGGCGGCCTCTCCCAGCAACAGATCAGTGCAATTGTTTGATATTGGCAATTGTGTGAAAGAGAAGCGTGTGTATGAGCAGCAATGTCTTCTAGAAATGCGTTGCCACCGGAATACATGTAACTACGCCACTCGTTATGAGAAACAGCTACTGAGTGTGCTAGGTGAGCTTGGACTCCTACGGCAAGCAGGCCAGAAGAAATCCACGACCATGCCCAGAGCAACACCCAAAAGAATACACAGAAAGTGGTGTGATAGGACGCGGAAGCGGGGTAAGCATAGAGGCGCTAATGCTTGGCTAGCCGCTAACCCACACAAGCCAGCAGTACTGACACTCTTGCTGGCTATCGTCCGCTCCCTCGAAAACAAAATGGACTCTGGAGAGCCTCTCAATGCAGTGTGAGGAACTGTTGTGTCTCGATTTTCACAGAGTTCTGGCTGAATGAGTCCATTATGGATGCTATGGTCCAGCTTGATGGGCTAATGCTACACAGATACGGACAGAATAGCCTCGCTAGCGGGTAAACAAAAAGGCTGAGGATTAGTTGTTTACACAAACAACTTGTGGTGCAAAGATGCAAAGTGGTGGTCTCCACTCACTGCTCAACACATCTAGAGTGCCGCCCATTTTACATACCGCGGGAGCTGACGGCAGTTATTATTATAGCTGTCTATGTACCACCAAGTGCTAACGTGAAGGAGGCTATGGCAGAGCTCTACAATAACATCAGTGAGCAGCAGAATAATTATCCTGATGCCTTCTTCATAATAGTGAGAGATTTCAACCAGGTAAGTCTTTCATCTGTTTTGCCCAAATTTAACTAACATGTGAACATTGCAACCAGGGGAGAAAACACAGAGTGTACACAAACATCAAGGACTCCTACAGAACCACTGCCCTCCCCCATTTTGGGAACTCTGATCACTTGGTTGTTATGCTCACACCAGCTTACAAACCCAGGGTGCAGCTGGACAAGCCAGTGGTCAGAGAAGTTAGAACTTGGCCACCAGGAGCAAATTCAGCACAGACAGACTTTGAGACCACCCAGTGGGACGTCTTCAGAGAGGCTGTAACATACAACAACGTTACTGACCTCCAGGCATACTCTGTGTCCGTCATTGACTACATTAACAAGTGCATAGATGATGTGACAGTGGTAAAAACTATCAAGAGGCAAGCCAACCAAAAACCATGGCTAACTGGAGAAGTTTGGTGTTTGCTGAGAGCTCAGAACAAAGCTTTCAAATCTGGGGAAGCTGCAGCTTATAGTCTGGCAAGGAAAAATCTGACACAAGGGATCAAAAAAGGAAAGAGGCTGTATTCACTAAAACTGGACAGTCACTTCATATGTGATAAAGATCACACATTAAAGACCCTTTCAGTGAGCACAGGTTCTCCTCAGGGGTGTGTTCTGAGCCCCCTGTTTTTCTGTCTGTTTACACATGACTGTACAGCCAGATCCTTCACCAACCATGTTGTGAAGTGCGCTGATGACACAACAGTGGTTGGACTCATCACTGATAATGATGAGTCCGCTTACAGAATGGACATGAAGCAGTGTGGTGTATGTCCCACAACCTCAACATCAATGTTGAAAAAACAAGGGCGATGGTGATCGATTTCTGGCAAAGATTACCACACTGACCTCACCACAAATGGTGCTGCCATGAAGACGGTCAGCAGTGTTATGTTTTTGGGTGTGCACCTATCTGACGACCTGTCCTTCTTCACTAACACCACAGCAGTCATCAAAAAGCACAGAAGCATCTCCACCCCCTCAGGAGACTCAGGAAAGCAGGATTCCCAAAACCCTACTTCACAACCTTTTACAGAGGCACTATCGAAAACATCCTCACAAGTAGCTTCACATCCTGGTTTGGCAGCTGCAAGTCCTATGAGAAGCGACAACTCAACAGGTTGTTAAGACTGCAAGCAGGATTGTTTGTGCTCCGCTCCTGTCCCTAGAAGAGATGTACAAACAGCGTTGCATACGCACAGCAATCTCCATCATAATGGACCACCACCACCCCCCTCATGGCCTGTTCTGCCTCCTGCCGTCTGGCAAGAGGTACAGGAGCATCAGCTGCAGAACCAGCAGGATGGTGGAAGGGTTCCTTGTGAGACTGATACATGGACTGTGGTCCCTCCCCATCCACTCAGCCACACACACAGCCGCACTGTCA
>JBBIGC010083178.1:0-10344 GCA_037576955.1 Lepidarchus adonis
GTAGGTACGCGTGTGTGTGTGTGTGTGTGTGTGTGTGTGTGTGTGTGTGTGTGTGTTTACCTGCAGTGCTCTGTGTATGTAGGGAAGAGGGCATTTTGTGCCCAGTGAGGACTGGAAGGCGTGTTTGATGAGGGTGATGCTGGCGTCTCTGCAGGAAACCTCCGCCCCACCCAGCTGCTCCAACACCGAAAGAAACGCAGCAGGAACATCCGTGGGGTTCAGCAACAACACAGTACTGTAAACACACACACACACACACACACACACACACACACACACACACACACACAGAGGATATTAAAGGATGAACGTGAAAAATAATAGTAACACAGTAAATTAGGTGGATGAGAAAAACTAAAGCCTTATTTCTTTAAGATCAGCTTCACCAGTGCATTAACACAATAAAACCCACATGCAGCATACACACCATCAGCCATAACATTAACACCACCTGTCTAATATTGTGCAAGTTCCCTCCTTTGGGGCAGGTTAGCCTTCATGTCACAAGTGCATCAGTTCCTTAGGCGTCTATGACCTCGTCACTGATTCCCTAGTTGTTCTTCTGTGGATCACTGTTGGTCGGTACTAACTACTGCACATCTGGAACTCTCCAGAAGACCTGCTGTTGTGGAGATGCTCTCACTGTACACTTGCCCATTTTTCCAGCTTCCAGTACATCAACTTCAGTAGCTGACTGTTCACTTGCTGCCTAATATCCCACCCCCTGACAGATGCAACTAGTCTAGTCATCACAATAAGAACCTTGTCAAAGTGACTCAGCTCCTCACACTGACCCATTTTTCCTGCTTCCAGTGCATCAACTTAAAACAAAAGTTTAATAATTTGTGCTCCTGCACAGCTGCAATGTACAGAACACCTCAAAGTCAAATACAACCATATAGCTTTAAAATAACTACCAGGAAAAGTGGGGAAATATAGAAATAATGTAAAATATATAGTGGTGATTGAATCTGGAAGGAGAATAAATATTTTTACAACTAAATTAATTGTAAACAGGTATTATACCATACCATTAATAAATATCTCCAGTATTAACTACAATATACAAAATACATTTAAATTAGTTAATCCTTAGATATATATTTATGTTTCAAATGTAAACATTTAAACTGCAGCACACAAACAAACATGTAAACAAGCAAGTCAGGGGTAAATCATAGGCTAGCAACTGCTATCAGTGCGCTCGAAGAACAGAGGCAGGAAGTAGGACGACCTGTGACCGCAGGGAGGGTCAGGCCCCAACGGCCTCAGGATTTCCTGCCCAAACAAGAAAACAGAAGCACACACTCACATGGACCTGCTGCTCAGAGGTGAGACGACCAGGCCCTGTTCCTCTCTCACCAGCCTGTGGTAAGAAATCCCTAAACACACACACACACACACACACACACACACACACACACAAACACACACACAAAAATATTTAAACACTGACATGGCCATTGAGTGAAGCCATAATTTCTAGGTTGCAGAGTCGCCTTGGAAATCGCAGACTAACGGCTCAGATAATCGGTTCCTCTGCGGTTCGTTATGAAGAACCTTGAGCAACTGGGACATTGTCGCTGACTGGAACCAGATATCTGGTATCTGGCATGTATGAAAATTGAAAAAATGAAATTGTCAAAAAGCAACAGCCAATGAAAGGCGGGATACGTCTTTAACTGCGTACTTCATGTCAGTAACTGAATTAAATTAAAGTCAGGGCTGTTAATAGGGATAAATGTCTAAAGCATGTGACTGATCTGCGATCCACGTGTTCACAGTACACGATCTCTCACTAGCAAAAACGGTTTAACCCCCAAATCCCTGTATAGCCACAGTTATTCTAATGCAAACCATGGGCCTGGGAGTTTACTACTGACGTAGCTCTGACCGTGACACCCACCCTCACCAAACCCAGTGGCTAGACTGACCTCCCACCCCCAGGACGTTGGAGTTATAAATGCACAAACAGGCTCTATATATATTTCTTACAAGGAAGAAAGCTGATTTAATTATTTTATTTACATGTGATTTGAAACCTTAAGTGAAGTCAAAGATTGAACCCAGATTTCTAATTTCCTCTTTTGATTGTGGAGCTAAGTTTTCACATTCTTTTAAAATATAAATTTTCTTTGATTCATTGGCAATTAGAAGAATTTCTGGAGCTGTATGATTGGTGGTGTAATAGCTCTGGCCGTACGGGGAGAGAGAGCTGCTGCAAGGTGTGAAACAAGGAGGAAATGATGGATGTGTCCCAAACTATACATTTCTGCAGTAAAGAGTGTGTACGAATAGTCATAGGAAAGACACAGGACTGCAGTTAGTAATGTGTGTAAGGTGTAGAAGTATATGGTTTGGGACGAAGCCAAAAGGTGACATTTCTCTTCAGACTTAAAACAGACAATAAACAAATATAAAGACAAAACTGAATGAATTTTTTGAGAGGATGAGAGGAGAATGTACTAATTTTAATATAGCGAAACAAAATGAATGTATTTGTTCAATTTTCTATATTAAATGAGAGTTGACAGCACACCGACCCCCATCTACTAACCAATCAGTGTCAAATACAGGGAGACGCCCACACAGTTAATGGGGGCAAGATAAGGGGGTGAGGGTTTCAGACTAGCAATGTTTTAGAAAATATCTGGAGACATGTAGAATAAGTAAGGGGCGCAAAATTATTCCCAAATAAAAATGATTCCTCTTCTCTGTTTAAATGCACTGCTGCTTTGGGTGGAGAACCCACAATTTTGTTGTATTTCTGTACAATGACAATAAAAACTTATTCTGTTCTCTAAATATTAGTGTAGGTTTCATGTAATGTAGATCAATATCATGGTATCTCCTAATACCACACAATGGTGGATGTTAATGGTGTTTTGCTGTGTGTGTGTGTGTGTTACCTGGTGCACGGAGCTCCTGCTGCAGACTTGTGAGAAGACCGTGGCAGACGTTGGAGTACGGCTCAGGCCACGTCAGAAAACCACGAAACACCTCACAAGCTTCGACTAGAAGGTCACCATCTAGTGGGCAATACGGAGCCTGGAGGACGGGAGAGCGTTACAGGAACATGATGGAGCAGAAGATCCACACTCCCCAAGACATCTTCACTAACTGACAGCCACAAAGTAGAGGAACTGAGAGAGTCTCACCTGCAGGACTGTCGACTCAAACATGATGGCGAGAGGAGCCACCAGCTCATACTCACTCTCTTCCTGCACCTGCACAGCCACACACACACACACACACACACACACACACACACACACACCAATAATGATTTAGCAGTGTGATCAATAACCCATCAACACTAAATAATTATGTAATAAAGGTGAATTAATGAGACACATCTGAGAATTCAACAGCACAGACTCAATGTAATTTAATCATGGAGAGGCCACCAGAGGGCAGCACAAGACTGCACATCAACCAACCCCAACACTACAGTCATTGGCAGGTGGAGTGAGTAGCACTGCTGACTGATGGTTAGTGGCTCCTGTCGAGGAGTGGGAGATACATTAGGCAGCAAGTCAACAGTCAATTCTTGAAGCTGACGTGCTGGAAGCAGGAAAATGGGTGAGCTTCAGGATCTGAGGGTCTTACTGTGATGGTGTTCCAGGTCTACGTTGTTTAGTACCTACCAACAGTGATCTAAAAAAGAAAAACCCCTAAAACTGGCATCAGGGTCATGGGCACCCAAAGCTAACTAATACATGTGGGGAGTGAGGGTTAGCCTGTCTGGTCTGACCCAACAGACGAGCCGCTGCTGCACAAAATGTTTATGCAGATTCTGATAGAAAGGGATCAGAACACAGTGCACAGTCAGAACTGTTTCTGCAACATGTGGGGACCTACACAATGTTAAACAGGTGGTGTTAATGATATGGCTGATGTGCCCCCACTGACCTGTCGGGCTCTGCTGAGAATCTGCTGCAGGAGGATGAGGAAGTTTTCTGGATCCCTCTTCAGGAGCTCCTCTAGACTCCAGCGGTTCATACACCAGCCAGCTACACACACACACACACACACACACACACACACCTCTAGTCAGCAGGGAAGAAAAGTTACTACACTAATACATAATGAATAATAAGACTAATAAATTCAGGTTAATACTTCATAACACAGCACTACGCATTATTGAAATGAATAGGTTACCATAATAATGTCAACAAATACAAATGAATAAAGTGAACAAATTAACATAAACAGCAGCAACTGAGTAAAGAGTATAAAAGTAATTTACAGCAGCACTCTGTAAACTTATTTCTATTTATTAACAAAATAAATAACAAAAATAATAACAACAATAGAGTTTTTCACAATCCCAATGACACTTGAAATTTAAGAGGATCCAACAGATGAATGTGAATCATTTTCTTCTTTTCAATCTACACCAAACAGAATAAAAACACCTGCGTTTACATCACTACAAATATCACAAAACATCAGAAAAGTGCCGCCTTGTGTAGTGGCATAGACACGACTAGTGTTTCACTACTTTAACACACAGCACGTTCAGCTAAACACACATCTGTGACCAAACACTGTTCCCACCACAGGGTTCTGCTTCCGGAGAACACACTGTAATCTCCAACATCTCAGTACAGAGCCTCAGTGGAGCTGAACATTCAGCATCATAACAGCGCCTCACTTCTGTCCAATCTGTCCAAGTGTATAAAGCTTTTTATTTTATTATTTTATTTTTAGCATTGCAAAAGTAAAGAAGGGTCATAATTCATAAGCTAACCACTAATTCTGTTTCAAAATATAACCAAGCGCACTTCAGATCAGACCAAGACCACTCTGGATCGGACCAGGAGCACTCTGGATCGGACCAGGAGCACTCCGGATCGGACCAGGCGCACTCTGGATTGGACCAGGCGCACTCCGGATCGGACCAGGCGCACTCTGGATTGGACCAGGAGCACTCTGGATCGGACCAGGAGCACTCCGGATCGGACCAGGAGCACTCTGGATAGGACCAGGCTCACTCCGGATAGGACCAGGCGCACTCCGGATCGGACCAGGAGCACTCCGGATCGGACCAGGAGCACTCCGGATCGGACCAGACTCACTCCGGATAAGACCAGGCGCACTCTGGATCGGACCAGGAGCACTCTGGATCGGACCAGGAGCACTTTGGATCGGACCAGGCGCACTCTGGATCGGACCAGGAGCACTCTGGATCGGACCAGGAGCACTCCGGATCGGACCAGGCGCACTCCGGATCGAACCAGGCGCACTCTGGATCGGACCAGGCGCACTCTGGATCGGACCAGGAGCACTCCGGATTGGACCAGGCGCACTCTGGATAAGACCAGGCGCACTTTGGATCGGACCAGGCGCACTCTGGATAAGACCAGGCGCACTCTGGATCGGACCAGGAGCACTCTGGATCGGACCAGGAGCACTCCGGATTGGACCAGGCGCACTCTGGATTGGACCAGACTCACTCTGGATCGGACAAAGTGCATTTCAGATCTAAACGAGCACACTTTGAATCCAAGCGCCTGCTGTAGATAAGCAAATATAAATTCAGGAGCAGAACTCACTGCGAAATGAATTTCTTAGAAATGGGGCAACCACCCAGTCACACACCCACACTCATACACACATGAACACACACACACACACACACACACACACGCTCTACCATACCAAACACATCAGCTGAGCTGGGGGTCTGTCAGGCTGGAAAAACATTCCATTTACACAGTTCTGCTGATATGAAAATGATTTGGGCTCAAATTCACTCATATGCTTTAGTTTATGTTTAACACTTGTTAGCTACATTAAGTTTGTAGCTCCATTGCTAAAGAAGCAAACAGAGCTCAGTGGAACGGTGTGTGTGGAATACACTTACTGTTCCAAGACTGAGAGAGAGTGCAGGATGCATGGAGGCCGTCCAGGCAGCGGTCCAGAGCATGCTGGATCCGATCCTCCGTGCACGAGGTGTGCTGCATCTTCACACTGCCTACAACACACATATACAGAAATACACACATGCACATTATACCGAGGCTCACACAGCAGAATCCCTCTACAGCTGAGGTTCTCTACACTGATGGTTCTAGCTTCTTATAGTGCCAAGCAGACCGGTCAAGCCTCCTGGTTCTCCCAGCTCTCCCTTACTGCACCTTCTGGCTTCATTCTGATACTTTTTAAACGTCTGATCTCTACCGGTCACTTCAGTGTTTAACGTTGAACAGAAAACTCCTCACTTCCCATCAACACATGAACCAGGAAGTCGTCTTTTATTTTCAAAGGCCATTGCTGACGGGTACGGTCCATGCACCTAGGTCACAAGCCGGGCGCCCAATCCGATCACAAAACGCTAATGTGCCACCATTTACATTTTTTGTGACGTGCATTTTTTAGAAAGCATGAATATTTTCACTTAAAAACTACTTTTCCAGAAGTGGTGACATGGTGGTCAGCACTGTCACCTCACAACAAGAAGCTCCTGGATTGACGACTCTAAATTGCCAGTAGGTAGGTGTGTGTGTGTGTGTGTGTAATGCCTTGTGATGTGTTGGCCTCCTGTCCAGCCTTGGCCCCTCCCCTGCGATAAAGTGCTTTGGAAAATGAATGAATGAATGGAAATGACATTTCCAGGTTGTCTTAGAAAAATACAACACTGAAATTTAAACAGCACTCCCAAGATTAAAATACCTTCAGTGTTTTCATAGTACAAGCTGCATATACTTGCTGAACTCAGAGTGAGGAGCCATGAGGAACAACTGCTTTTATTCTTCAAAAGTCTACATCAGATTCATAAATATGTGTAGTTCTCTCACTTAGACCAAACCTCAGAAAAGAAAACACAGGTGAAGGTCAGAAAACTAGTGAAAACTGAGAAGAAATTATTTTATAACAATTTTTAGAATTTCAACAGAATTGAATATGATATTCATAGTGAAGGGGAGGAGAGAGGGAGAAAAAGTGAGGGAGGAAGAGCAAGAGTCAGAAGGAGAGTCAGAGGGAGGGAAAGAGAGAGCAAAAAGAGTGCAAGAGTGAGAGAGCGAGAGGGAGAAAATGGAGAGGGAAGAAGAGAGAACTGAAACTAAGCTAGAGTATTGCTTAACCACTTCTGTGGAACAGAATATGAACTTTATTCAGATGACATCAGTGTCCTGTTCTCCTGCCCACTCTGACCTTTAGTCGTCCTCTACTGAACATCATCTCTGTCTAAAACAGTGGAAAAACTCTAATTTGCCTAATTTCCGCTCTTTACTCTGAATGTAGGCAATTAGCTGAAACCCATTTGAGTGCTGCTGTAGTTCTGGTGTTGGAGTTGCCGGGGTGAGTAAGTGAACAAAATAACCCAGCTGTGAGTAGTTCCAAAATGATTGTGTGTGAGAACCGTTATTTTTGTCAGTATATAAACTATTTCACATTATTTTTTCTTTGTTTGTAATGAGTGTTAGCGTATTACAGCAGTTTAGAGTCTTCGTAATGACTACAAATCCCAGAATGCACCTGCAACAACTTAATTAATCACAACAAAACCTGTAATGTCTGTTATAGACATTAATTTACAGGGTTTTGACAAATATCCTCCAAGATTTCATCATATTTATCCCCCTGCAAAAAAACAGGTTACAGCTATACAGTTATATATTGTATTGATGATGATGATATTGATAAATTACAGATTTTGGTGATTTTGTCATTGAAAAGATGTTAACACAGTCTCTCTAGGACATGAAAAAACACCCAATATTTTCAGCAAACATTGATGCATAGTTACTTTTGATAAAAAATGAAATCATCATCATCATGGCACAGGTTTGGGCACCCTAGGAGTTTCAAATTCTCTGATTCTTTTTACAAAATATCAGACCTTAAACAGCTTGTTAGATCTGATGCATGTCAACAGCCGTCATTAGTGAATTTTAGTGCCAATTTCAAAGCTTTGAAAGTCTGATGTGTTTTGGAAACAAGGGCTGTGGACTGATGAAGTTAAAATAGAATCTTTGGTCACAATCAGTAAAGACATGTTTGGAGGAAAAAGAGGAGCATTTCATTAAAAAAAGAACACCTTGCTAATCATTAATCATGGAGGTGGATCTATCAGGCTTTGGGGTTGTGTTGCAGCCAGTGACACAGGAAACATTGCACAGGTGGAGGGAAGAATGGATTCCACTAAATACCAGCACATTCTGGAAGCAAACATCACACCATCTGTAAAAAAGCTGAAGCTGAAAAGAGGAGGAGCTTCAACAATAGGACAATGATCCTCAACCTGGAAATCCACCATGGACCTCAAGAGACACAAGCTGAAGATTTTGGAATGACCATCACAGTTCCTGATTTAAACATCATTGAAAATATGGGGTTAGATCTTAAAAGAGCTGTGAGCAAGACGAGCAAAGAACATTACAGAACTACCGGTTGAAGCTTTTTGCAGGAAGAATGAGAGAAAATCCCAAGTACAAGAACTAAAAGACTTTAAAAAAGCGTTTGTGATATCTGCTAGAGGAGGTGTTACTAAGTACTGATTATGTAGGGTGCCCAAACTTTTGCCATAATGTTTTTTTTTAATCTTTGTTCAAATTATGACTATGTAACTATGCATCAATGTTTGCTGAGAATATTATGCATTTTTCCATTTCATAGAGTGTTTATATCTTTTCAATTCAAAAATAACCAAAATCTGTTATTTATTGAGGAGTGGCCAAACATTAAGAGATTGTATATCAGGCGGTAAACTGTAGTGTGTATGAATTACAGGTCTACATGTCGTCTACATGTCTTCCCTTCCATTTTGTACACTGAAAGCATGTAGTGTTATAATGATGCCTATTGGTGCATTTGCTACATTAGCATTGTAGCTCCAGTGCTGAAGAGCTCCAGCAATGAACTTCAGAAACTGAACTTGTTTTTGTTGACAGAGTTAATCTAAGGAAATTGGAAAAACATGATTTACTTTAATAAGCTCATCACCGCCCAGTCTCTCCTGAGAAAGGTAAACAGACGGCACGGTTTTGCATGCAATGAAGCAGATAAAGGAGCTTAGGCAAATCACCCTGCTTCCAAGAACACATGCAGGCAGTTTTGGGGAATTTCTAGGAGACTAATCTACCTGCTGTTTGTTTTCCTTCCTGCTTATAATTAAAGCAGCTCATTCCTGACTATTGGCACGTGGGTCAACACAGCCACTTCCATGGAACATGTGCAGGACAGGAGTTTAGAAAAAGGGAGTCAATGCATCCAGTCCGTCAGTCAGTCCGTCAGTCAGTCCGTCAGTCAGTCCGTCAGTCAGTCAGTCAGTCAGTCAGTCAGTCCGTCAGTCAGTCAGTCAGTCAGTCCCTCAGTCAGTCAGTCCGTCAGTCAGTCCGTCAGTCTGCATCTGTAATCAGATGTTTTAAACACATTTGTAGACACTCTAGCTTTCTAAAGTTTTTTATGTTTTTATAGTCTTTCCCAGTCGTCACTTAATACATCTTGAGTTATGTCACTCATCAGAACCTAAAACTTTTAATAATAATAATAATAATAATAATAATAATAATAATAATAAGTTATATTTATATAGCGCCTTTCATAAACCCAAGGTCGCTTTACAATGAAAACACACACGTGGGGGGGGACCCCAAAACAACCCCCCCCCTTAAAAAACCCAAAAAAACAATTGAAATAATTAAAATAATGATGACTAAATAAACAGAAGAAAGTAGGTTTTTAAAGCAATTTTGGGCCAAAACACCTTTATAAACTTACAACTTACAAACATACAATAGAAGGAAAACTGTTTCCCATTTGTGTGCCAACATTAGATGTGAATAAAGTCAAAGCCCATTTTCCAGGTTTGTCGGTGTAGAGTGAGATTTTTGTCTGTGGTCTTTGGAGTGAGCTTACTTGTTTATTTTAAAAACTTTTTATAAACCTTTTCTTGATCAAATCTGAAATGTTATTTTCTTTCGTATCTAAAAACTCCAAAGGCCACAGTCACCTTCTCAGTTTATTGTCACTCAACAGATGTTTAAAGCACCTTCTAGGTCAAAAGATCTTTAGTCTGAAATAACACGTTCCATCACTATTCAAACGCTGCACTACAGACCAAGGAGCAATGCATAACATCATAAATTAATAATGAATAACATGTATAAGTAAACACACAGCATTTACAGTGGGCACACACTAAACCTGCAGAGATAGTTCTGTCACTTCCTATGAAAATTCACAGCGTGTGATGAATATTGGCATTAGGTAGCTACACATCAGAACTGCAGAGACTCTCTCCACCTTCAAGAATCACCTGAAGACTGAACTATTCCACGACTCCCTCAGCATCTAAAACACTTGTATATATGAATAGAACATGTTAACTAT
>JBBIGC010083217.1:0-10343 GCA_037576955.1 Lepidarchus adonis
TTATTTTGTTGTTTTTATCCGCGACACCTTAAATGCCGGTCCGTGAAAATATTGTCTGACATTAAACCGGTCCGTGGTGCGAAAAAGATTGGGGACCTCTGCTTTAAGTGATGCCAATCTGAATACAGGTTCATGTCGTTGTGCTACCCACTCTCGAATGTTTCAGTTTGGGTATTTGTTGAAGAAGTTGGGTCCTTGCTGTGCAGTCAGGTGCTCCAACAGCAAATCCAATACATTTGCTGCGTTTGGCAGATGCTTTTATGCAGAACGACCTCGTATACAGAAAAAGGTCAATAAGTCTCTCGCTCCAGTAAACTTAGACTTAAGAACTTCTCGACAAAAGACTCTACCAAAGCTGATGTTCAGCTAGATTACCCAGAAAACCCTGTTTCAGTTTGTGCTCTGGTTGGCACAGTGGGGGGAATAGCAAGGGGTCACTGTTGCATAATCACGTGATTCACTGTGTAATAAGCTACATTTTAACCAAATTATATTTGAACCAACTGTTGTTATACGGTAACATATTACTAGCTAATTACTAGTATTATTTTATCACATAATGCGCAAATCAGTTTGAGCCACTATTGCCTGTTACTCAGTTCCTTACCCACAATGCAGTGCTTGCTTATTTTGTTTTATTTTATTATTTATTTTATTTTTACTGTATTTTATTTTATCCTATATATTTCTATACTATTATCTATTCTTATTTTAATTTTGTTACTGTTTCTGTATGTCTGTTGCTATGTAACATAAGCATTTTCCCATAGAATAAAAAAGCGCTTCATTTTCCCAATGAATCGACAACCCAGAATCACAACAAAACCGCTGTGTTGTTCCACACTGTTACTTTTGACAGTGAAAAACACCCACGATTTGCACATTTCACGTCTTGTCTTCTTCAGCTTCACCTCCTTTGTTGAATCAATCGAAGCCACATTGCCCCCTAGACTTCCTGTACGGTACTGCAGTCTGTCAGATTGGCATTCATTCTATACATGGAAACCGCAGATCATACAGAGCTTTTTTTAGTCGGCAGCAATGTTTCCAATTGCAGCCCCAGTTCCAGAAAGGTTGGGACACTGTATGAAAGGGAAATAACAGAATGCAATGATTTGCAAATCTCATTTTATTCGCAATAAAACATTGAAAACATATAAAATGTTGAAAGTGTGTGAATCCTGTCTGCAGTCCAGAACTTTCCCCAATTTAGTCAGAAAGTTGACTTTTCTCTGCCCACAATATCTATAATCAGCTATTTTGGGTAAGGGGGAAGCTGGAGTCAATCCCATCTGGCTGTAGGCCAAGGCAGGGTTCATCCTGGACAGGACGTCGACCAGTCACTGGGGGACATTGAAACAGACAACCATTCACACCTATGAGTAATGTAGAGCAGCCGGTCAAACCACAAGCCTTTGGACGGTGGAAGGAAACAGGAGAACCTGGAGAAAAACCATGTGAACACGGGGAGAGCACCTGCGGCCGAAAGACCGCCCCCAGGACCTTCTTACTGTATCTTCGATGCCTGTAATCACAACCTGAACACAGGATATTCTTATGTAACGACGTCCAATGTTCACTTATGTTTTACTGATATTTTACTTAATATCAGATTCCATTATTAGTTGGTCATTGCCTCTGAGATGTGTCCTCTGAAAGTGTGTGACCTCCAACAGTTTTTGGTGGTAGAAGTGGGGGTCCCTGCACAGCGGGCTTCGCTGTTTACTCTGGCACTTGTCTGATAATTATCAGACTCTTCATAAGTGGAATCAGATGTTTCTAAACAGGGGAAAACAAACAGGCCTGTGTGTTTACGCTAAGAATGACTACACTACTACGCCACTTTACTCTGAGCCGTTTCTGTAGTTTAAAATGACCATTGATCAGACACCATGGGAATGCACAGCTCACCTACAGCAAGGGTTGACCAGAGGCCATTGTGGGTGGAAGAACCTAATGAGTAATTATTCTGTAAACATCTCAGCTATTTTCCCAATGAATCTGCAATCCAGCGTCAACAAAACCACAGTTCACCTTTGACGGTGAAAAACACCCACGATTTACACATTTCACGTCTTGTCTTCACCTCCTTTGTTGAATCATAAGGTGACTTGAATTAATTGAAGCCACATTGCCCCCTAGGCTTCCTGTACGATACTGCAGTCTGTCAGATTGGCTTTAATGGAAATTGCAGAACATACAGAGCTTTTTTAGTAGACAGCAATGTTTCCAATTGCAGTCCCAGTTCCAAAAAAGTTGTGAAAGACTCATAATAACAGAATGCAGTGATTTGCAAATCTCATAAACCCATATTTTATTCACAATAGAGCATGGAAAGCATAAAATGTTGAAAGTATGTCCTGTCTGCAGTCCAGAACCCCCATCATAAAACAAAAAAATGTGACTCAGGACTGTTGAGCAGCTAGAATCCTATATAAGACAACACTCCTCTCCCAAAAGCAGCAACTGGTCTCCTCAGTTCCCAAATATTTATCGACTGTTGTTAAAAGAAGTGGTGATACTACACAGTGGCTAACTTTTTGAGACATGTTGCTGACCTTACATTTAAACAGTTTGATGTGTTAGGGTTAGGGTTTAGGGTTAGGGGTAGGGTTTAGGGTTAGGGTTGGGGTAGGGGTAGGGTTAGGGTTTAGGGTTAGGGTTAGGGGTAGGGGTAGGGTTTAGGGTTAGGGGTAGGGTTTAGGGTTTAGGGTTAGGGTTAGGGTTAGGGGTAGGGGTAGGGGTAGGGTTAGGGTTTATGGTTTAGGGTTTAGGGTTAGGGTTAGGGTTAGGGGTAGGGTTTAGGGTTAGGGTTTAGGGTTTAGGGTTTAGGGTTAGGGTTAGGGGTAGGGTTTAGGGGTAGGGTTTAGGGTTTAGGGTTAGGGTTAGGGTTAGGGTTAAAATGTATAAAAATACATTTTATGTTTCATTGTAAATTAATTAAAGGGTTGTGAGATTTGCAGATTATTTGTATTATTCTGTATTGATTCACATTTTATTCAGTGTCCCAACTTTTATGGAACCTAATTAGTCAACTAATCTGCGCGGCTCACACAAGGCAGGTAAGTAAGTTTAGCTCTGCGGGTGATTGTTCAACAGCTTAAATGCTTAAATACCTACAGTTCTTGACTGTGACTGGAATATATTACAACTACTTTTAGCAAAGCCTTTCCTCATGGACTGGTGAGGTCATAGCGTCATTGTGTGTATCGATTAGACTCTACAATGATCCTTACAACTTGCCACACATTCTGTGACCTTAAAGCCATTGTTGGGTCAAGCTGACTGTCATCCGTGGGTTAGTTTTCAGTGAATGAAAGCATGTCAGAGTGAAGTCAGGTGACATTTGTCATGGGAATACGTTGACTTTCTCACGTCCGCCTTGAAAATGTTTGTTTACCATATATGGTGTTGCCTTCCTCTACTGTGTACAGATGTTGATGCCATTTTATTGGGCTTTAGTCACGCCATTATTATTGGTGCAACCTGACAATAAATGGACATCCCTTGCCCTTCAGCTGAGTCTGAAAATCGAACCCACAAAAAATGGTCAACATTTGGCCATGGTTGCCCCACAAGTTGAACCTTTTGCTATGACTGTAGTGACATTGTCCACTTTAAAAATGACCAAACAAGCCAATAAATAAGGATGGTAGTTTATATTCAGAGTTTGTATGAGTTGATTTGCAGTTATCAGAACAAACCTTCCTGATTGGTTACCCCTGTTTCAGATTTTTTTGCAAAAACCATGTCAAATATCAGCCCCTAGGACTTAATGAGTCATAGTGACGGATCAGTGGTGATGGATTACAAAGGGGCCTTTGAGCAAAGCGTCCAAATATCACTGGCCAGTAATAATTTCTATATTTAGAGAATATCACAGGATAAGGCTAAGTCGTAGTTAACGCCAGATTAGCAGGTGTAAATGCTATTTGGGCCATGTTTGGATTTGCTGCTGAAAACAATGCTATGAGTAACCAACTGCAGAGTAACGTTTGCGCTGCTGTTGAGTTTGTCTTGAAGAGCTTGGTTATTCTGTGTTCAGAATTTAGATGAATAGTTATCGAAATGTCTAATAAGATAATAAGAAAAACAATCTTTGTGACTTATTATTATAGGAAAATAAAGTGTATTGTTTTTGACTGGTATCAGAAATGTTGCAGTATTAAAATATAAACAGATTTGTTCAAAGCTGTTTTGTCTGGTGGTGTTTTGATCCAAAGATGTTTTGTCTGGTGATGTTTTGTGTTAGGTTGTTTTGTCTGGTGAATTTTTGTCCAAGGGCTTTTTTGTCTTGTGCAAATTTGTTTAAGGGTGTTTTTTTGGTGATGTTTTGGGCATGGATGTTTTGTCTGGTGATTTTTTTTTTTGCATGGGTGTTTTGCCTGGTGCTTTTTATTACAATGCTGTTTTGTCTGCTGATGTTGTGTCCATGGTTGTTTTGTCTGGTGATGTTTTGTGCATAGATGTTTTGTCTGGTGATTTTTTGTCTTGTGCAAATTTGTTTAAGGGTGTTTTGCCTGGTGATGTTTTGTGCATGGATGTTTTACTTGGTGTTGTTTAGTCCAATGCTGTTTTGTCTGGTGTTAAGTCCAATTGTGAGGATCCAGTCCGGGATTTCAGACTCACCCGGCCAATCCAGGTTGCCAGGGAGATCCTCATTAGCAAGATCAAGTTCACCTGCATTTTGACCTATATAAACCTGTGACTTCTGTGGAACTGTGCGAAGTATTGTTTTGCCTAGCTGACTTACTGTGCGTTTTCTATTGTGTTATGTTTATCTGTTGCCAAACCCTTGCTTGTTTATACGACGTCGATTTTGGATTATCCATTAAAACCTGTTTGCTGCATTTGAAGCCTCTCGCCTTCAATTTATGACACCAATGCTGTTTTCTCTGGTGATGTTTTGTGCACGGCTGTTTTGTCTGGTGATTTTTTTTGCATGGGTGTTTTGTCTGGTGCTTTTTTATTGCAATGCTGTTTTGTCTGGTGATGTTTTGCACATTGGTGTTTTGTCTGCAACTGTTTAGCCCAATGCTGTCTGGTGCCATTTTGTTCAAGGGGAAGCTACAGCCAATTCCACCTGACTTTGTGCCCAAGGCAGGGTTCACACGGGACAGGGGGCCAACCCATCACAGCACACACACACACACACACACACACACACACAAAACACATACACTTATAGGCAATTTAGAGCAGCCAGTCAACCTAAACCATAAACCCGTGGAAAGTGGGAGGAAACTGGAGAACTGGGAGGCAAACACACTCCACACAGAAACGCACCTGAACCCAGGACCTTCTTGCTGTGAGGCGGAGGCTAACTGGAGCTTAGCATACTGGGACAGATCATTGATTTGTGATAATACAGTACTTACACTAAATCAACACTAATGGGATTATGACCATAGTGCAGAAAACTGTGATTTAAAGCAGAAAACAACATCAAATCTGAAGAAACTAAAGTAAAGCCAAAGTGTAAACGTGCAGCTGAGAAAAACCCGAGCTAATCATGGGAACACTTATTACCCGGATGAGCGTCGCAGCTCAGCGAGTCTTCTGAATCTGCTTCGGTCGCCCCACTTCAGCGTTACAGTTTCAGCAGCTGAGCAGGGAATGCACATGTGACCAAATTACAGCGCCCATCCGTCCCTGACCGTGCCGTTCTCGCAGCCTGGCTGTGTGTGTGGGCACTGTAGTGGGGGGTCTCTCTCTCTCTCTCTCTCTCTCTCTCTCGCCCCCAGTTTTGCCGAGGTAGGGGAGAAAATAGCCGGCACATTCCACACCTAGACGCAGAAGATTCCAAGACATAATTACAAGTACACCTACAGCTCCTCCAGACCACATCTGTAGCAAACGTCACACGAAAAACACAGAGGCGGAAACAGACGCACAATTGCGAGCGCTGGGCCGCAGAGAAACGGCCAGAGCACTTCTATTATAAAACAGTCCAGTGTTTTTAAGCTTTTTGCTGACCACCCTGTGCGGTAGGTAAGGTCCTTGTTAAAACCCCCTGCAGAGAACAGCTTTAATCCACTGCCTTGTGTCCAACAGCAGCTCCACTGCCTGGAATCTGAAGAATTCTCTCTCTGGATAAAGCCGCCATCACTTACTACCCAGTCGTTCAATTTTGTTTAGTAATTTTGAGTAAAAGCAACAGTGAAGCAGTAAAATGGATCTTTGTGAAAATGTGTAAAAGTTATTGAGATGTTGTGAGCTGGTTAGAAGAACAGGTTTGGTTCCAGATCTCCTCTCCAGGCCTCCAGCCATTGCATGAACATGAAACTCCAGCAGAACCTGATTTAATGGAAGGAAGGACTGACTGAGGCCAAACCAGGGATTTGATGGTAACACTGGGTTCCAAGAGGAGAAATCTGGAAATGGTGAAGCAACACCTTCACACATAAAGTCAGTGTTTACTCTGTTAGTGTTATTTACACTTATACTGATATTAATGTTTTGTTGAAGGAAAAATGCTTTTACTCAGGTACTTTTGCACATTAATATATTTTAAGATATATATTCATAGGCCACGGATAGGGAGCCATATTTGAAAATGAAATACATTGGAAAATGTCGCCACACACACCATAGCAGAACCTGTGAAGCAGTATGGGGACATCTGCTTCTTCCAGGAATGGAACCCATGACCCTTTGGTCACAAACCTACTTCATTAACAATTAGGCCACAACTGCTCGATGGTAATATATTACATGTTTGTATTTGGTTGTAAGTTCCCTTTTTTAAGCATTGTATGAAAACTTAGATTAGATCTGTATTTATTTTATTATATTGTATGGACGAGTGTCCATTTATACACATGTAAATACACATATGTATATATTAATACATATATTTATAATTATAAATAGTATATGCATATTATTTTATATGTACAAAAATACTTATATATACTTATATATAATGTTAACACTTATCTAATATTTATAAATATAAATCCATATCACGCATTCATTTTATAGATTGTGTATTATTGTATATTACATTTGTTTAGTATTTTTTTCATTGTATCTCTACATATTGTTGTTGTTGTTTTTTTTTTATCTGTTGTGCTTGAGAGACGCCATCGACCAGAATTAAAATAATTGTATCTGTTTACTCACATACTCACATACGATTTTGATTCTGAAGGGTATACATTCAAGAAAAAAGCTTAATTTTCTTAATAACATAAAAACTATTTATTGTTGAATTTTAATCAACATTTTATGGAATAAATACTGTTTATTTTTAGTGAATTTTAATTCTCTGATGGGTTGGCCTTCTGTCCAGGGTGAACCTTGCACTGGCCTGGGATTGGCTCCAGCTTCTCTAAAACCGAAATGGATAAAACGGTTTGGAAAATGGATGGATGCATGCGTAATATAGTTTATTAATAACCAAAATAAGATGGTGGTACAGTGATAAGCACTGTTACCTCACAGTAAGAAGATCCATGCATGTAAGTATAGAAATATCAATACATCCATTTTCCAAACCACTTTATTTAATTTGGTTGACCAGGAAGCTGGATCTGATCCCAGCTGACTATGGGCTAGGGCTGTATGGAAATTTAAAAAAATCATCAAATAAATAAACCATTCAACGTAAAGCTTTAAATTACTTAATTTGTATTCAAATTCAAATTTGAACATTATTTAACATTTCGTTCTACGTCCCATGTCACAGTTGAAAATTTGCCGTAGTCTGTGAACTAGCGCATAACGTGTTTTCTGCAAGTTTATGCAAGAGTTTTCTGAGGGCTGTTCAGGAGGCGAACTGCTGCAAGTGGCATCTCGCAGTTCATGAGTACAAAGAATGTGAGTCTCTCTCTCTCTCTCGCTCTCTTTCTCTCTCTCTCTCTCTCTCTCTCTCTCTTTCTCTCTCTCTCTCTCTCTCGCTCTCTCTCCAATAGATTACTGTTCATGAGCCATGAGCCCTACATACCTTACTGACAGTGCCAACAACAGCCTGTCAAACTCACATTCAAAGCCATTTCATTATACAGAGGCGTTATTATTTTCTCTCTTTTTTTCTTTTGGAAAGTCTGCCTGTGTTTCATAAGCAATGCTTGACTCTGTAGAGAAGCATGAATGCTAACTTAGCTAACACTTGCTAAAATAGATGCAGCAGTAGTGCCTGTAACTTAATATGGTCATAAGTCATTCTTCTAATGTTACTAACAGATACTAGAACTCAATGGTCTACAGTATTGTGCAAAAGTCTAATGGTTTAAAGCCATTGATCTCAGCATTGAGAGTTTTTCTGTAGCAAGAGCACAAGTGAACATTAGCGTAAAAGCAACAGTGAAGCAGTAAAAAGCATCAATAGTTTGATCTTTGTACAGATGTGTAAAAGTCCCTGATACAGTCTTAAATAAAAATTTGGAAACCCTTTGATAAATAGGGAATAGGTCTCTCTAGGACATGGGAAACAAATACAGAATATTTTCAGCAAACATTGATGAATATTTACTTTTTATGCCATAAACTGAACCAAAAATAAATAAATAAATAAAAACATTAATATAGCACTTTGCAAAGGTTTGGGCACCCAACATAATCAGTACTTAGTAACACCTCCTCTGGCAGATTTCACAGCTTGCAAACCCTTTTTAGAGCTAAAAGTCTTTCAGTTCTTGAATTTGGGATTTTCTCTCATTCTTCCTGCAAAAGGTTCTAGTTCTGTAACATTTAGTCGTCTTGCATGCACAGCTCTTTTAAGATCTACCCACAAATTTTCAGTGATGTTTAAATCAGGGAACTGTGATGGTCATTCAAAACCTTCAGCTTGCGTCTCTTGAGGTCGTCCATGGTTGATTTCCAGGTTTAGGATCATTGTCCTGTTGTAGAAGCTCCTCCTCTTTTCAGCTTCAGCTTTTTTACAGATGGTGAGATGTTTGCTTCCAGAATTTGCTGGTATTTAGTGGAATCCATTCTTCCCTCAACCCGTGCAGTGTTTCCTGTGCCACTGGCTGCAACACAAACCCAAAGCCTAATAGATCCACCTCCATGATTAATGGTTGTTCTTTTCACAAGATGCTGCTCCTCTTTTCTCCAAACATGACTTTACTGATTGTGGCCAAAGATTCTATTTTAACTTCATCAGTCCACAGAACTTGTTTCCAAAACACATCAGGCTTCTGTAGATGTTCTGTTGCACATTTCTGATGTTGGATTTTATGATGGGGATGTGGGTAAGGTTTTCTTCTGCTGACTCTTCCATGAAGGACAGATGAAAGGTGCACCACCACTCCTGAGTCTGCTAAATCTTCCTGTATATTTTTTACAGTCAAATGGGGATTTTGATTTGTCTTTTTGACCAGCATATGATCAATTCTCTATGAGAGTTTTCTTGGTCTTTCAGATCTCATCTTTACCTCCACAGTTCCCCTGAACTGCCATCTCTTAATTACATTTCTCACTGTGGAAACTGCAAGCTTACAATGCTTTGCTATCTTCTTGTAGCTTTCTCCTCCATTGTGGGCATCAATAATTTTCATTTTCAGAGTATTTGTAAAGCTTTGAATTTACTAATGACATTTACTAATGGCAGCTGTCGCCATGCATCATATCTAACGAGATGATTAATGTCTGAAAACGTATTTAAAAAATCAGCGACTTTGGAACTCAGGGACTGAGTTTAGGCACTTAGGGTGCCTAAACTTTTGCACAGTGCCATAATAATGTTTATATATATATTATTTTTCTGTTATTTATCCAGGTGTCTCCAAACTTCTGCATCAGACTGCATGTAGTGAGCTGGTTAGAAAAACACAGGTTTGTCTCCTCTCCAGACCTCCAGGCATTGCATGGATGTGTGAAACCTGCAGCACCTATGATGCCTTGAATAAAAAACAGTGATGGATCGATTCTTTGAAAAAGGGGGAAATAATGCAATTCCCAAACAATATCTAGAGTTTGCTGAACTGTCCGCATGAATAATTTTTATCAAACCAAAGCGAAGAGCTCAGCTAACGTAATACTTCTTGGTACACAGAGGGTAAATAGTGTTCTCTACCCGAGGGCCCTGATGTGATTGGTGGAGACGCGATGCCTCTTATTTCAAACATCACCAATGTAATTGGTAGATACGATGCATGTTCGGGAAGTGGGCCTTTTAATCACATATTGCCAATGTGATTGGCATTTGCCTTTTGTTGGCACCAAAAACTTCCAGTGATTCAAGATTTCTGATCATTGTGAATACACCACTGCACCACAACGAAATTTGTCCTCTGCGTTTAACCCATCACACTTGCAAATATGGAGCAGCGGGCAGCTATCAACAGCGCCCGGGGAGCAGTGAAGTGGGGACGGTACCTTGCTCAAGGGTTCCTCAG
>JBBIGC010083227.1:0-10342 GCA_037576955.1 Lepidarchus adonis
CGGACCTTGTAAAGCTGCTTTGTGACGACTTCTGTTGTAAAAAGCGCTATATAAATAAAACTGAATTGAATTGAATTAACACGTTCTTGCTGCCTTAAAAGTTTGAGTTCACGGAAGTTGTAATATTTGACATAACAAAGCACCCCCAAAACCCCAGTTTTGCAATCTTATTATTTGAATTTTATTGAAGTAACCTAATTTTTAAACTAATGGCCCTATTTTGGGGGGAATGATTACAAGATTTGATTTGAAGATTTAGCTCAGGATCTAGAGACAGACTAAATAAAATTTGATGAAACGGTTCTTATGGCAATAGCTCTTTTGAAATAATTTGTTTAAGTGTAAAGATTCTTCACAATATTCTATACCAATGTAAGTGTTCTTCCTAAAGCCTTTACATTATGTGGAGGTTCTCTGTGCCTGAGGTTCACCATCAAAGTTTGATCTCAAAATGTTTTTCTAAACAACCATGAGAAGTTATTTTACGTAACTAAAACCTCAAAAATAAGAGGTTGTTTCATTGTTTTTTCAACACCAGCCTAAAGTCTAAACTTAAGAAATAGTTGTGTTGAGTTCAGGATATAGAGAGACAGATTAAGTAATGTACTTTAATTCAGATTTGACTCCTTGATACAAACTTTAGTTAATGTTGTAACTTTCGATGCTGTCGGTTTCTGGTTATTTGGTTGTATGAGCTGCTGGACTGAAGAATAATGAAAAGTTCAGAGACATAACTGTGGCCATTATATTTAAGAAAACAGTCAAAATTTGTAGTAAATGTAATGCAAGACTGCATTACATTTAATTTAAATTTAAAGCTATTTAGTGTCATTTTTCTATACTGAATATTCACCAAGTACCAGTAAGCATTGCCACCAGTTAAGGAGTTGATCTCTACGCACCTTGGAAAGAAATGAGAAAGACTGCTCTTTATTGCATTCACGTGTTTGGTGCAGCACCAGAAAAGAACTATGCTGTTTTTAAAAAATGTAAACAACATAATGTAACGATTTACATTAAGTGCACCTCCATAGCACATTCATAAGGTATTTATAAGGCATTTATAACCCGAATTTAATTCTACATTCTTATAGCATCTATAAACCTTAATGAAAACATACATTAGTAATGCATTGTTATTGTATTCATAAGCATAACAAAAACATTTCAATACATTATGGTATTTAATATATATCGTGATAGTTAATGCAATTTTATAATGTATTCATATACTTGGCATAAATTAGACATTATGGATGATTTGTGAATCTTTCCTGTAATTTATGATGCTTTTGGGAGCTTTAATGTATAATGACATGTGGCTTATGAATGTTTTATTAACACACTATGAAGGTGGACTTAATGTAAATCATTATCCAACATAAACCTAAGATTCTGAGCTGAAAGTTCTTCAGAATGCATCCACAACAAGATCCATGCAGGAAAAATTATTTTTAGTGTCGCGAAAACTGCAGTATTTGCAAGTTTTTTCTGTAATGATAATAATGTTTTTTTAGGCCAATTGAAGCAAAAGTTAGAAAGCGTTTCCATGTCGCATGGTCGGCATACTGGAACTATCTTTGCTGGAATAAGAACAATAAGAATACAAATTCAAATGACATGCTACCATTTTCATCCAGTCAAAGAAACTCAAGGTACACTTTACAATCAGGAACTAATGTTCTATCTTATAATGGAGAGGAAATGAATAAACTATTAATATTACAGTTGACGCATTTTGTGAACAGGGACAGTGAGCAGGTTGTCACCGAGAGGAATTGTACACTTGAGAATAAAATTTCTACGGGATGGAAAATTATAGGGTACAGTTAAAAAATACTCGCGTAACAACAAATTTTCACTTGTGTTATTTCTCCACACATGAGCAGATGTTGTCCATGTGATTTCTCCATACCGGTCATTTTCCTAACACATGAAATGCAGATGTTTAGTAACTAAATGGACATTAAAATGTCCCAATCTGTGTTTTTTTATGTAGTAGACTGCAATTGAATTTAACACTGATGTTGGGCTAAAAGAATAATCATGCACAAAAATCTTCACTTTCATGTAATCACTTTCAAAGACAAATGTGAGACATCAGCAGTATATAATATTTTCTTTAGAACATTGACAGAACTGAGGTCCAGTGTGTAATACATGTTGATGGTCACCCAGCACATTTAGCCTAATCAGCCAATGAGTAATGAGAAATGAAGCTGAGGATTAACTCTGAACCAATAAGTGGACATCTTCTTTTTCTTATTAGGCCAATCAGATGTAAGGGAGGGGTCAACGCAATGTTTTAGAGCAGTTCGTACCCTGCACGTCAACACATCCGGAGAGGACACGTGAAGTGACAGATCATCCGATCATCAACAGCAGAACGTTCCAACACAGGTACAGTCTTTTTATAATGCTTTTACAAATCACTGCATGAGTTTCTTCAGAAACTGAGTGTTTTACTTAATTATAACTGTTATTACAGGGTTATATGTGTATTATAAACGTCTAATAAACCTGTCATGCACTTATTGCTTCTTTTGGCTGAGATGATGCGACATTTGTGAAAAGAAAGTTAAAAGTTAAGTAATGTTTTTAAATGTACAGTTTAATTTGACTTTTTGGGACATATTATTTTACATATGTTTTAATATTATATTTTTAGACTTTATACAATTAAAATTTTTGTGATAACAAATATGAATTTGGCTAAAATATGAATGCATATCAATCAAATATGTTATAATGACAATTTTGTGTATACATTGACAATACAGTACAGTAATCTACATCCATAATTTATTGTGTACGAATGTTCAGCGTAATTTCACACTGACTGATTGGCTGCCGAAGTCTTTTTGATTGTGTCAGCCCTCTGAACTACTAATCAATGTGAAGTCCCATTAAGGCCTTGCTGTATGTGGAGCTCCGGGAGAACGCTTACACACCCCTAGGCTTTCAGTGTGCTCTTCCTACTGTTCCCCTGCCTCACTTTCTGTTGAACCTCTGCTCTGACCACAGCCCTGATCATCTGGCTTTCTGGGTTAACTCCTCAGGTGCAGCCTCCTGCTCTCTCTATCTCTACATCTGCGCTTTGTTTTTCTCTGCACACATCTCTTCATCAACGTTCATTTCTTTAAGAGATGCATTGCTTTAGAAAATAGGGTTTGCAAGATATTGAAGGAAAACTTGAAGATATCTTACAATATCTGTAAATTACTTTATGTGTTGCATACAGAATGTCAAACAATTGGTTTAAAAATAATAAAATTAGACAGCAGTTCTTGATACATGGCCATTTTTGTAGTTTACATACACTGGTTGTTGTTTACAGGGTCTTTTCTCGACCCGGTTGCTCAGCGCTGTCAAAGTTTTTGCCATACTCGTGCATACTCAAAAAAAATAGTATTGTAATAGTATTTATCATGATAACTATGTATCATCGTATTTCCCACCATCAACACAATCCAAGCACGATGGACATTTTCTTTATTGGGCAATCAGGCCTTCAACAAACAAACCATTACAATCTTATTCAGATCATCAATAACATTAAAAGTATATATAACCCCCCCCTTCATGACGCCAGAATGGCTCTCGCTTTCTATCAGAGCCAGATACAACAGGAGCTCCTCTTTGGGTTAGGACCAGACAGGGTAGCCTTTGTTCCCTATGAGCATCAATGAGCCTTGAGCATATCACTGATTTACCTGTTCTCCTTCTTTGGATCACTTTTGGTAGGCGCTAACCAAAAGACCTGCTGTTTTGGAGATGTTGGAGTCGTCCAGCCTTCACTGTGTGGTCGCTCTTGCCCATTTTTCCTGCTTCCAACACATTGACTTCATAGACTGAATTCAAAATGTTGTCTTCTTCCTTATTTATTTTCTTTCTTTCTTCTATTATTATTATTATTATTATTATTATTATTATTATTAGTTTTTCACATCTTAAAAATGACAAATACTCAAAAAACATAACAGAACTGTGCAGAGATCAAAGTCAAATCTCAATGCTCTTCTGTTTTAAGCTCTTTGTTTTCTAAAGCAGCTTCATGAGGAGCCACCTGAGATGCTTTCCCAGCAGGAGTGAAGACGACACTCATTGGGGCAACTTACAGAATTTACATTTTATTCAGATTTGCATTGGTTAAATCGATTATTTTGGGAAATTTCATCAGTACAATTTCACAATTTTGAAACAAAACCTTGTATTTCCAAAAAGCATTAGAGGGAGAAGGTGTGAGAAGGAGAGGTGAGCTTCATTCATCAATATCTACTGTACAACTGGTTCTTTAAAAAAGTATTTTAGATTAAACATATGCTCTTAAACTGCAGAAATGTTCAAGCCTGTGTTCTTATAATAAAAAAGAATACCAACAACAATAATACAACAACAACAATAAATAAATAAACATAATAATAAACAAACATAATTTTTTAGTACCTTTCATATGTTAGATAAAATCTTAGATTAACAGTAAAACAACCAAGAAGAATAAATTAAGAAAAAATCATAGAATTGATAAGAAGGGCTGAAACTATTCATAATTTAAGTAAGGCATACAATAAATTATAAATATATAATATACAAGAATAAATAAACATTTTAATTTATAAAATAATACAGTTGACTAGTTAAATGTGTTTTAATCTTTCTGTTATAAATATTTAGTGAGTGAACGTCTCTGATGGTAATAGGCAGTGTGTTCCACAGCTTTGCGGCATAATTGATAACGGCGTCTTCGTTGACTTTCTTTCGGCAATCTCTCACTTTCAATTGAACGGTTGAAGATGATTCTCTGAGGATGAAAGTTGATGAGATGGTTTGCGTTGTAGCTTGATCATTTAGTTCAGTTAGGTCTTTGTATACAAGGAGGATAAAATCAGTTCTGGATGTTACAGAAACTGGTGCAGGACAGCGAAGACTAAAGAATAATAGCTTATAGCCAATAATAGCTAATTACCAATAATAGCTAATTACCAATAATAGCTAATAGCCAAGCTAAAGAATTCTGGAGATAAGGCATAAATCAGTCATACTTTAGCTATGATTATAATGTGGAGCTTTCAAATGATGAACAAAAACAAAATCAAAAAACATCCCCAAAGGAGACATGAGGTTATAGAATTGGCTCCTGATCCAGACATTCAAATTCAAATGTCTGATATTCTGAAAATTTCACATGAAGTTGCTTCCACATTTTTATTTTCCATCATTGGTATCCACAGTGCAGTAAAACGTTCACACAAACATTCATATTAAAATAATGAAAGAGAAAAAAGTATGACGAATTTTAAGGAATTCTTTTAAGGAAATTTCACTGAATTATAAACATGCCCACCAGTGAACCATAGAGCTCAATATTGGGGGCAAATATTATTTAATATTCCTTAGTGTTCTGACATGGCTCCCTGTCAGTGCTGGGCCCTAGGAATCATTCTAAAACACCACCACGGCAGTAACTCTAACAATGTGTAATCATAACTTTTTACCATTGGCTCTTGCACACTGCTTTAAATAAGATTAGAATATTTAGAATAAATAAGATTAGATTAGAATAAATAAGAATAGATTATTAAAGTCTGTACAGCCCATGGCCAACTTAAAAAATCTGGTAAAAAAACAACTTTATATTTGGAATATTATCTTAGATTACCTTCCATGAAAAAGGAGAAACAGTTACAAGTCCTGCATGAGTAAATGATTATGACATACAAAAATCATGTTTAAAGTGAAATGTGCCGTTCATAAGAAACAGTGGCAATGAATGGAACCAGACATAATCTACCACGCAATTTATAAACCCCCAATGAAGTGCCACATGTCTTCTGAGTGTTTCTATGGAATGTAGATTTTTTAAAATAGTGAATCTGAACTCAATCACTTTGGGGGACTATTTTACCTCACAACACCCTTCCTAATTTTGCATATCCCTCCACCAGGAATGGAATCTTAGGCCAAAAGCTTCTCAGAACTCTGGTAGAACAATGTCTTGGGCATCAGATAGTGTCTAAATAACAATTCAGTGTGTGAGGCAGCTTTTAGAGGAACCAGTAGTCTAATTCCATTTCCCACTGTTTACCAGTATCTACAATAGAAGAATAACCCTGATTTGGCTTGTTATCATTTATTTTTAACTTTGGACAATTTCTTCTTACATCTAACCAACTGAATTATGCAGAAAGTCAAAACAGTTGGTAGAGTTCCCAGCACATTAGTAATTGTATGCAGAAGAGGAGATGTTGTATAATGTTGTTAATTGGATGAAAAGTTGTAGATGTCTCAGAGGAAGCAAAAGAAGAGATTTGCACAAATCTCACCAAAAAACAGCTCCACACAGAGACCACACCGAGTCGCACACCTCGTTCCCAGCCTTGCCTCGCGCTAGCAGCGGCGTGCGGTGTGTTTCTTCTCCTCCCCTCATGAGCGTGGAGAGATCCGTCTTTCGTGGAACTGGGGAGGAAGAGGGGGTGTGTGGGAGGTGAGGAGGTTAAGAAGAGAGGGATGAAAATCTAGTCCTGGCACAATCTCAGCCCACCACAGCCCCACCCCTCTGCACCGCTTACGCTCTCTCTCTGTCTCTTACTCTCTCTTTTCATTTCTTCCCCTTTGAAGTCCCCCACTCAACGCCCCTCTTCCTTTTGTGTCTGAAAACCATAGCCCACCACAAAGCTTCTTTGCTCTTTCCCTCTCTTCACACACTGTCAAATTGTCCCCCCTCTCAATCTCTTCAAAAACCAAGGCCCACCACAATCCCCATCCTTCCGCTACGCTGTACCATGCGTAAGCCTGTAGAATATCAAATCAAGAGCTACAGAGATTTTATGTTGTACCTTTGCTTTTAGAATCTGAGAAGAAAACCAGCTGACTGGAATCTTCTTCATGGTAGAAAGCATGGGGCTGGGACTGTAATAATGTGTTATAATGTGTAATACCGTTTCATAGTAACAGGGCAGGTGTTCTCAATGGTTAAACCAGGAATTTTCAGTGGCGACTGTAGGTGTTGACCAGAGGAAAAGGATGGTGATCATATTTGTCAGTTGGAAGGGTGGGTTTGGTTGGAAATCAGATTTTTCAATCTTTATCATAACAATTTTTCAATAGTTGACACACAAACAGGTCGTAGACCACAAACCGATCCAATTTAACCACTGGGTGTTAGGATGAGTCAGAGTTTTTTGGAGTAGTTAACAAATACTAATAATGACCCTAAACATTTATAGGAAAATCTACACAAAAATAACACAAGTCCCCAGACCTTTTTGCACAAAGAGAAATGGTCAAAAATCCCTGTGTCTTCTTATAAAACCTTGTAAAATGCTACAGGAGAAGATTGTGTTGTCTTGTTGACAAAAAGGGTTGTACACATTATTAACAGCAGGGGTTATTATTTTGTGTACAAATTTATTTCTTAATGTTGTATTTTTTTCCAATGTATAAATGTACTTCAATTAAAGTTAGGATTTTTCTCTTTTTTGTATTGTTAGCTTATATTTTGAGGGGAAAATAGACAGTGGCGGGCACTGTAGTCTAGAAGAAATGTTGGTAATTATTTAAAAATGAAATGTAAAAATCAAATGACTGCCATGACTGCCTTCTGCATTTATTTTGTTGGTTAGGGTTTAATTAGGCATTTTTTAGTCAAGGGAAGTATGAAAACTTTTGGGCAATATTGGTTATTTTGGTGTCCCTCTTCACATTAAATGTGCATACACAGTGGTGACCCTGGGTTGACTAAATTGATCTGTTTCTTTCCCCAGACGATCCTTGTTCCTCACTTTCTCTGCTCCAGAGACAGAATGTGGTTCGCATGGCTGTCGTTACTTCTGTGGCTTCCACCTTCCATGGCCACAGGTAAAATTCATTACCACTAGGTAGCGTCATGGGAACAATAAGCCAAGTATGTCTGAAGCTCCGGGAAACACAAAACCTAGACGACTACCTACGTTTGATTTGACCATAGAACCATAAAACCATAGATATCAACTGAAGATGAAACAATCCCTTATTGAATGATTTGGGTCTAAAACCCCCACATTACATTTTGAATAAATATGAAGAAGAGACTATTTTATTATCTACTCTAGGACCTATACATCTTATTCTGCTCCACTGGAAATCTGGAGCTAGCCCATACTTTCAGCAGTGGTTGAAAAACGTGGGTAGAAGGCTTTGTCTCAAAGATCCCATGTACAGTATAACTTCACTACCAAACGAGCCTTCCTGAAGTCTCCATAATATCTAGCCACCAGTTGGTCCCTTCCACACTCCACCCTAGAGAGGTCAGATCTCACACTCTGGTATTCTGGTGGCTCTGATGGCCTTTATTACCTGGATCAGTAGGATTGGACCTCTGCAGGGTGCTGGATCTTCAAGATTGGACCTTGGCAAAGCCAAACTATTGCTACCAATGAGTCAAACTGTTCTTCACCCACCTGGCCAGGGTTACACAGACCCTGCAGCCCCACTGTTTATGTATATTATGCTGTTTGGGTTTGGGGAAACTGGGCTTTAACTTTCTCCAGTTAATTGTACTGTATCCTTCTTGTAAATGACCCGCCCCTCTCTTTTCCCTAGCACCAGAGGAGATTTTCACTCAGCTGGGGGGCAGTGTTACCCTTCCCAGGGCCAATGGGGTAGATTCCACGAGCCTTTACGTGTCCTGGTTCTTCAATAAAATACCACTGATAATGAGACACCCAATGAATCCTGCTCCCATAAAAGGTGAAGGAAAACTTGACTGCATCTCATCAAAAACTCCATGGTTAACAAAATAGGGTTTTAACTTGTTTTGCTTGTTTGTTTGTTTGTTTCAGAAACAAAAGAGTGGCAGGAAAGGGTTTCTTTTTCCAAAGATTTCTCCCTGATCGTGTTTCCGGTCCAGGCTACTGACTTTGAGGGGATCTTCAGATGTGAACAGACAAATCTCACGAACAAGATGGAGTCAGTGTTCAAACTGAGAAGAAGTAAGAATTGATTCATTAGCACCTAATGCAAAAACACAGTCTTCCAAATACTGAGCAAATGTTTGAGAGAATTATGCTTTAAAATCACCAGCTTTTGTTTACCCACAAATAATACAATAAACACGTGTAAAATAAATAGAATATGCCAGAATTTTAAGTCATTGTATTTACTCAGCGCTGGACTGTGCTCACCTTGGCAGAGGTCAGTATTAACTCTCATCAACAAAGCACAAGATCAACACTTCGACCCCTCAAAAGCCTCAATCGCAACGTTTCTGGAGAGTGGGGAGGTCTTTTGTTGAAATAGCAACTTAATATTAAAATCAGTTATTTTGTTGAGAGTAGAGAGGATTTTTCCCCATTATATTTCGCATGCTGGTTATTGTCCAATCCTGGCTTTATCTATTCTACTACATTGCTAAATCTAAAATTAAATTTGTTCTTGCTTTTAATTTCAATAAAAATCTTTTTTTTTTTCACATTTGGATATAAGAAGTCCTTTTACAATTTTCAACTTTTACAGCAGGTGTTTGCAATTGTTTTCTAGTTCTAGTTCTAGTTCTATATTCAGCCAGTGTTTTCAAAAATTGAACATCAGGATGTGATTGGCTGAGTTCTTGTTCTAATTATTTTAGAAATTTGTAAAAAAAAAAATGGATTGGGTTGCCAGGAAAACCCTGTAAATTAACAGTAAACAAACAGCTGTAATTTTATTTGAAGCATCGCCTTGATCTGTAATTCAGCATTTACTTTCTCATTTCTCATGTTTAAACATAGTGTGTATATATATATATAATGTATGAATGCACGTGTGTGTGTGTGTATGCATAGATATACAGTATGTGTGTGGTTTATTTAAAAGCATAATTTAACCTTAAATAAACTGTATTTACAGTAATTTTTTACAGTAAAAACATATTTTTTTTACAGCATGGTTAATCTGACATACTTCAGACCAGTTCCTGAAGGCCTGACCAATGGGAGAGCTTGCTTAGCTTCATCTACTCGAATAGCCCTGACTGGATAATTTTCTGTTGGGCATTTTAAGAATTTTAGTTCCCAGCTAAAGTGTAATAATGAAGAAAGAGTAGCACTGAATAAACAATAATTGTGTATTTGTTGTATATTTTATCTTAGAAAGAGGTTCAGTTGGTTCCTCACTGATAAAATCTCTTCATGTTGTTTCACAATAAATGTTTTACCAGTTAGGAGACACACGGTTTTGGTGCGACAGAAATGACAGATGAAAGGTAGTTATGATTAGTGTATGAAATACAATGGGATTCAGCAATAGTTCAAATAACACACACACACACACACACACACACACACACACACACACACACACACACACACACACACACACACACACA
>JBBIGC010083238.1:0-10342 GCA_037576955.1 Lepidarchus adonis
GGGAGGGAGAGAGAGAGAGAGAGAGAGAGAGAGAGAGAGAGAGAGAGAGAGAGAGAGAGAGAGAGAGTGGTAGAGGTAGAGAGCAGATCAGAAAGGTGGGTGTAATGAAGAGAAGATGGTGTGAAGGCTCTGACAGACGCTGAGGTGAGTTTGGTCGGAGCAGACACACACCCTCAGTCCTGTTCTCCTCAGTGTGAATAATGAATGGAGAGTGAGTCAGAACACACAGCCTCATCCCCACACAGCAGAGGCAGAGAGCTGCGGCGCAGAGTCTCCGCTGTACAGCGCTCTCTGTGTTTCCCAGACGAAGAACAGGACTGAGGTAAATGTAATTGACTCATGCTGCTATGGAAACGCACGCTGCCGGTTAGAGGGGAAGGTAATGGGGTTTAATAGCACGCCCCTCCTGTTCACCTGCTCAAACAGGGGAGCGACCGCTCCGAATGGCACCGTGACCTTGCTCATGTGCTCATCTGATGAGAGGGAAGAGGGACAGGACACGACAGAGAAGGGCTGTTCAGCGGAAGTGAATGAGAACACGAGGCCAGTGAGGAAAACGGGGGAATTTGATTGGTCAGTGTTGATTGTGACTGGTTTAGTTTCAATCATTCATATAATGAATAGAAATACACACACACCAACCAGCCATAACATTAACACCACTGACAGGGGGCGTGAACAACACTGACTAGTTATTTAATATATATGGCCATGTGTGAACAGTCAGTTCTTAAAGTTGCTCTACTGGAAGCTTGGACAGAAGTTTGCTTCTACCAGAAGTGGTGAACCAAGGAAGGACAACAGTTAAATCAGTGACTCATGGGCACCCAAGGCTTGTTGATGCACGTGGGGAGTGACTGACATCACACCACAAACATGTCTTACAGACGTCGGACTATTTATTAATAAAAAAACAAAAAAAAACGTATAATATTGACAATGGAAATGTACTTCTCTAAAAAGAACGTCTTTAAAAAAACTTAACTAGAAAATGCTAAAGCACATTTCTCCGGCACAGAGCAGTGTGTTCAGAAGCATTTCCTGTGATAACGTTTCATCAGTAGCTTTCAAATACTGTGGGTATCTGATTTGTAGCACCACCCCTGTGAAAATGCCTTCTCTACAATCTCTGAACAGCAGTTTAATTAACAAATGGTTAAATTCCTCTTTAAACACAACATAAATGGGAAGGCAGTTGAATCCCTTGAGGATCAATGATGTAATTGATGATCAGTGATGATTGGCAGAAGGGGTGACCAATAGGAAAACAGAGACGTGAAGAAGCACTCACATCAGCAAGCTTCCTGGGGCAGACATGGACCGCTCCTCTCTCCTGCTGGGACACTCGAAGGGGTTCCCAAAAGAACGCTTCCGCAACATGGCCTTCACCAGGATCTACACCAGGAAAGGAGATTGAGAGAAATCCAAGAGTGCTGGTATTGAGAAGATCTACATTTACTATGTGGCTACGTCTGCTGCATAATGAAGTTACTCTCCAAGTCTTCACATAAACACTTTTTTTTTTTTTTTTTAAACTATTTTCCATGTTTTTCAATAATCACAGATGCACCGAAGCTGTAGCACTAGCAAATACGACCTTCACTTCAGATCATCACTGATGACATCTGATTGGCTCAGAGACATTAGTCCACAGCTTTGAACAAGGCACATGCAGTAGGATGATGTAATAATTTTACCTCCAACTAAACCTTTAAATGAAAATGATGATGAAGGTGTTTATTATGGAAATAAGGTCCCGCATAAGCTATTACTGTGACAAAACACGTCAGCATATGTCGTTATGAGGCAGTTTACAGATTGTATCATTGTGCTCGTTGTGATCAGATCATGTTTGGTTAAGATTTAGCCGCAGGAAACGGAGGCATTGTGATTGGATTATGATCAGATCACTCAAACCACATTCGAAGGTGGTCAGATATGGATCTTGAGTACATTTAACAGATGGTATAGGTGAAGTTAGCAGAGATGCATCTGCTGAGAGTTGACTAGCAATTAAGAGGATGAAGAAGAAAATTAATCTCTAAAAAAGTCTCCAAACTTCCTGAGCTCTGGGACGGTGAAAGGGTTCACAGGATGTGAGAAGCACAACATCGGATTTCCCCAACGATAGGCAGCGGCTTATACATTGATTTTACAAACCTGGTTTTGGGTGCGATTTGCTTAAATGGGGCGGAATATCTCAAAACAAACACATTCACTAAAAGTATAATTCAGTAAAAAGGACGACATCCCCAAATAATTAGCTGGATTTAAATGAACTGTTTACTGCAGTTTGAAAAGTAGCGCAAAGCAAAGACATTCCTTCAAAATCAGATATGACAGACGTTGCTTTGTGAAAGTAATGACCCAGAGCTTCAATTCTGCAGCGTAGTTCTTGTGGTGCGTCATGATATCAGTAAGTTTCAAATTTTATCAATTTAATTGTTCACACTCAACTACAGTATAATGTCACTACTGGTATAGAGCTGCAGGTCTCCAGGGGCCAAATTACACACTTTAACTTCAGATTTGTACATTCTGTAAGACTGTGGCTAATAACATGGGCCAGCTTGTCTTAGATTTAAAACAAATGAATTTTCTGAGGCTTATAGAATGGGGCGGCCTGTCACTGGGTTTGGGTCAGTTTTACACACTAGGTTTGGGTCAAGCTTGTTTTTTTCTTATGTAAGGGGTGTGTTGGCTTAGTGAAAAGATCATAGCAGATCTGTGAGGGTTAACAGACGTGTGCAGACCTCTAGCTAAAGTACTTTATACTGTATGCAAGAAAGAATCATTCTCTTTACAATGGGGACGCATGGGAAAAAATACTTCCTGGTTTAAGCAGCCTTGCTGAATGATTCAGTTAAGTGTATCCATACAAACATGCAGACTTACCACAGCTGAGAGACTGGGAACAAACTTGACAGAGTTTTGAATGTCCTCTTCCGTGACCTCCACCACTGTACAGTGCTCTTCTTCTAAAGGCAATGGGTCAGCACCATCCTCAGTGACCCACAGGTCCAGCTACACAAACCAAACCAGGAGAATGAAACTTAGTCCAGCACAACTGCAACAACTCTCAAAACTCTTCATGGTGGTCATCCTGGACTCCACCGTGAATCCCTGCTGAAACTGGGACAAGATTCCAAAAAGGGCTGGACAGTGAAGAAGGCTTGACTGTAAATGTAAAAGTGTCTTGTATGTCTGGTTTATTTTTGTTTTTTAGTGCCATATGTCTCTGTCCCCAGTTCGGGGGTTTATGTTCAACCACATGTCCAAGCCCTGCCTCTGTCTTGCCCTCTCATATCTAGTTCACCTGTCTCTCGTTCTTCGTCTCCGCCCATTCCCAGGTGTTTTGTGTCATGTATGCGTATTTAAGTTGACTTACTGTTTCTGTAATTTGTAATGTGTCTGGCTTCCTTAGACTCTTATTCTTTAATCGTTAATAAACTTCCTATACAATGTAAGCGCTCACTCATACAAAAGTTTTCTGTAGTTCTACCATTTAATGATTGGTTTGCTGCACTATATCAATACATTTCTGTCATTTTATGGCTACAAAATTTTTATATTTTTAGTTTATTTAGATGTCAAAAAATAACAAATCATGGCCAAAATATATATATATATATATATATTTGTTTTTTTTAATAACAAAAATAACTATGGTATCAGTGGTATGACTGGGTTATACCCCTGACCATTTTATTAATAACCCAGGGTCACGTTTTGGAGCTTTCAGTCAAAGTGAGACGCTGTGGAATTTGCTCTTATAATAACAAAGGCGAGTGTACAGATGTCACAGTTATTCATTAATGGCATTTTATTCACTGTGGGAGTTTTCCTCCTTCATACTGGTCTGTGTTTACATTTCACTAAAGGCCAATTGTGAGTGAAGTTCTGCAAACCCAAGCTGAATAGAGAACCAGCTGGGAACAAAAACACTCAGACTCACTCTCTATAATCCTGAGGGACTTTAACAGAACAAAATTAAATCACAAACTACCAAAATACAGGGATTTTAATACTCTGGACCATGGACACACTGTCCTAAAAATGCATATCACTCTGTCCTTCATACAGAACCTAAATCTACAGAATCTGTAGTGAAAACAATGATAAAATGGACTCTTGAGATAAAGACATTCCCTCAGCATGAACTGGAGTGTTTTTGAACCTGTGATTGATAATCTGGATAAACTGAACAATACTGTAACATCTACTTGATTCTATTTATCTCATTTTATTTATTTTATTATATTTTTATTAATTATTCTCTCCTTTATTTTACTATATTCTTTTCCATACTTATACTTTACCATACATGTCTCCATGTGCAGTCGCAGCATAAGCAATTTCCTAAGTGATCAATAAAGTTTTTCTGATTCTGACTCTGATTTAGATTCAGTCTCTGTGAAGACATGTTCACGTCAGTACCTTTTCCTAAGACCTGAAGTGAGCAGTCAATATCAGCTCCAATCGTCAAAAAGACCCAGCAGATGATGTTTTTTAAGTTGCTGACAGGTCGACACTAAAAGTGATTGATAAGGCGCGATTCCGTATCGGCAATTGACATCCGTATGTGAACACTACAAAGCTATGACCAAACCACCTCGCTGTATAGTCATCAACTCTGACCAGACATCTAGCCTTTTAAATAAGTTGACCAGTTACCGGCGAGCTACAGCCAATGAGAGTGCAGCAGCCGAAGGCAAAAAGGCCGTCACCTCAGAGAGCATGGCTGTGTCGCAGTGGAATCAATAAAATGAACAAAATGTTAGTGCTTTGCCAGGAGCACTCATGCGCATTAACACAACTATCTGGAAAAAAAGAACATGGAGAAAAACTGCAAAATTTCAGTTAATTAAAGCCTACATTTCAGCTCTTTTCCTGTGCTGTTCTGTATTCACTGTGAAGGCCAACCTCTGTTTTATTCCTACTACTCATGTTGCATTTAAAGCTCGTTGCTGTATTCTTTTACAGTTCAGGAGGTTAAGATCGATCAAGAACACAATATTCAAGGCTGACAAACCTGAAGCAAGATGGAGCCAAACCCAAGTTTCCATGACTTTTTGTGACAGAACTTGGTAGTCTAGTTGAGTGGAATGGTAGACAAGGCTTGATCTGGGCACTTTTTAGGTGGACATCTCCTGAAAGGGTGGTTCTCCATGGAACACGACATCATGCATCACTTTACCGCCCTAAGGAGCCACCCCCGATGAGCAAACTTAGACTTTCCTCCAAGATGCATGATCTTTGGATCAGTGAAGCCTTGAAAATATCAACTACAAGTTTAGAATCTGAACTTCCACCTGAATATCTCAGCTTGTTTCAAACGGTGAGAAATAATTACACATTGCACTCTGGCTCTTGCATCACAGGCAAGAACTTCAGTTAGAAAGTTAGAAAGGCTAAAGAAGAGAAGACTATGAAAACTCCAAACACACTGAAAGACGAATGAAATTTGCCCTAAAAACCCACATCTGACAAAACAAGAAGGAGGACTCTCTAAAGGTTCTCCTCTGAGAGTTCGGCTTTAATGGAACATTTCATATTTAGGTAATGACACACAGCCTGGATACTGTGTGTGTATGATCCACTCACACACACTCATTGCCACGGCAGACGGCAGATTCCAGAACAGAATCCTGTTCTCCATTTGGGACCCACAGTAAGAAAGACTGTAATCTGCTGGAATGTTATGCAGGTGTGAGAGATTTGGGAGCAGGGAGGGAGCAAGATTGTCTTTGGATGACTTGTAGGGAGGTGATGTCTTTATTACTGCCACTAGGGCCCTATCCCAATTCACATTCCTTGGGCCTACTCTTACTTTTGGGTGCCTTTGAATGGTAGTGGCCCTTCAGAAACGAGTCTCAAGTTGAACACAGCTGATCAATAGTAGGTTTCCCATGGTTAAGAGAAATAGCACAGAGAAATAGCACAGATATGTACATTAACCAACATTCAGATCACTCTCACAGCTGTTCCTTTAGGGGCATAGTTTCTTTTATATTTAAATATTTAATTTTATTGGTTGTTTGGAGTTCCTGGAACCTTACAAATTGAGTTTACTACAATAGAACTGAACACTTTATATTAGTCTAGCATTTAGTGGCTACCATGTAGAGGAAATTCCACTGCCACATTTACAGAGCATAACACGACAGATGAATTTCCTGGCAATAGACAGGAAGTATGTTTACACATCAGCTATTTCAGTGTAGTGCTTTGAAAAGAAATCTCTGCCCTGCACTCAAATGAATGAGGAAGATTCCTACATTCCTAAAAAAAACTAAGATATTACAATCAATTTTAATATTTTTGTATGTTTATTTGTGGCGCTATACTTTAAATGTATGCACTTTCCCTACACTGGTAGCCATGTTCATTGATATTGCCACAGTTTGCAAGAAATTTCTTTTACCTCTCCGCGTGCCTACATGTGAAAAATCTCTTATTGGTGGGAGAACTAGCTGACCTCTAACCCTGGTGCCCACAAGAAACTGGACGCCCAACCTTACACCCAGAATTAAGGGGTAATTCCCAGGAAAAGAGATTTAGCATTGAGTCTAAATAGTACTGGTAATTTGTTAATTGTGCAACATTTTAAATAAGAAACTTACTACAAGTAGAACTTGCACCATGAACACATTAAGTTAATGAAACCAGGAGATATTTATGCCAGAATAAATGACAGAAATCATGTGTACATACTGGTTTTTTCCTGTTATGAGCAGTTATTTTCTGGTTTGTTGCTTAGCTGACAAGGTTACTACTTAGTAGATATGGTTTCAACTGACTGCTGTGGCCCCTAGTCACAATCATCCAAACCATACATTTGTCTTGGCCTTTGGAGCTGGCAATCATGGCATCGCTACGGCCTAAAATGTCCTGTTTCTCATCTGCTTTAAGCCACAGTCATAACTGGAAAAAGTACAGTAAAGATTAACAACTGACATAGCAAAGGAAGCCTATATCGATGAACGTGCTTTGCTAGTCATGATGGAGTTCACCTAGGTTCCATATTAAGTCCTTTAATTTGATCCGTTCACCCTTCTCACTTCATGGATGAAATGCACTTGTTCACAAAGCCATCAGCTCACCTTGATCTCAGGAATGGCGATTCTGGTGTCCGGGTTTTTGTCCAGCATTCTCAGGATCAGGTTCCTCAGACCTTGGCTGATAGTCGGCCTGGAGAACACAAAATGGTTTGCTTAGAAAAGCTTAGGGTAGAAAAGCTGACAGTGGTAGATAACAGACTTTTATCTTATAATTCAGATAGATAAAACAGACACCGATCTCCTAAATTTCAATCACTTCAGGGATTCTGCTTCATCCCAGATTTATCTGTCTTTTCACCCCATCACAGAAACTAATCTCTGTTCTCCACAAAGCCCATTTAAGGCATTGGAGCAGAAATACAACCAAGACTGTGACAACCAGTTGTTACAAGAATCCCAAATGCAGTCATGAAAAAAGTGAAGTCCCCAAGCAGACAACGACATGGCAGAGCTATCATTACATCCGCTGTCAGGCAATCGCTTTGTAAAAGCTGGGAAGCAGACAGACGGAATTTAACACTGAGTGGTAGAGAAACTGGGCGGCAAGCAAATCAAAAGCATCTTTTGTCATTGAAAAGTAACAAAGCTGAAAGAAACGGTGAATGGGATTCAGAAGATGATGCACAGCAGAACAGTTTAACTTCAGTTATTGTATTAATTATACATGTGCATATGTGTAGGGGTGGTATTTCAGGGACATTATTTGTAAAAAATATACAAAAATTCAGCTTCATTGACCATCAATTAGACTGCTTTTGAGTTTTAAACCTCTAATTTAGCCGTCTTGTGCATGAATACAAGGTCTCAGGGATGCATTTAAGGAGTAGCACCAATGAGGAGAAAGTGTGTTTGTGTTTGTGCTGAGAGGTGACCATGCAAATAAATAATCTTCAGAGAGTTATTAGCCTCAATTGCTCCAATTTTTTAGCAACGAGAAGAATAAGATGCATCTACATTTGTAATTTTCTTTGACAAGACAGGTGAGAAGACAATGGAAAAGCTGCAAGAGTTCATCTTGGTAGCCATCACCATGATTTTTCAAATGATTTGTCCTATAGCAGCTGCTTCTCCATGTTTTTCAGCAGGTTACTCCAAGTATAATCAGTCAGGACATGGTGAGGGATAAATGGAAACTGTCATTTTGCTTTGCGGACTTGTACTAAAAGCCTTTGCCTTGGAGCGCTCTGCATTCGCCATTCGTCCATCTTCCTCTTCCTCTGTCCACACACAGGTGAGGTGGAGACTCACATATCAGAGAACTGGTTTGCTCATGATCTTGTTATACAGAGCGTACAAGTGGCCAAAAAACAACTCTTGGTGGATCTGTATGATAGAACCTCTCGCTCCAGATGCTGTTCAAAAGGCAGAGCCACTGTCAATTAGGGACCACATGTGCTTGATGAATCTTACTATACATGCTAAAATATCTGCATGTTCTTTAGCAAAAAATGGACAAGAATTGAATATTAAATAATAATGACAATTAATAACAAGACAACACCCTCCAACCATCAAACGAAAACTCCCACCCTAATTCCCCCAACGCAACACATTTATATACAGTTAATTCAATAGAATACTAAATTTGCAAATCGTGCATCTGTACACGTAGATTAAAAACTTCCAAACATTTGAATATTTCAGCTTACAAAAAGCTTATGAATGGAAGTAAATGAAACCTCAGTTTAAAAGACCATAGTGTTTACCACTACACTACATCAACAACATTAACAGCTGAAAAGGTTCTTTTTGACTTCAGGTTGACGTTATGTAACCCACACAGAAATATATGGTTTCTGACACTGTGAGCACTGAGGTACCGCTACACTGAGATACCGCTACACTGGGGTACCGCTACACTGGGGTACCGCTACACTGGGGTACCGCTACACTGAGGTACCGCTACACTGAGGTACCGCTACACTGGGGTACCGCTACACTGAGGAACCGCTACACTGAGGTACCGCTACACTGAGGTACCGCTATACTGGGGTACCGCTACACTGAGGTACCGCTACACTGAGGTACCGCTAGACTGGGAAACCGCTACACTGGGGTAGCGCTACACTGGGGTAGCGCTAGACTGGGGTACCGCTACACTGGGGTACCGCTACACTGGGAAACCGCTACACTGGGGTACCGCTACACTGAGGTACCGCTACACTGGGCAACCGCTACACTGAGGTACCGCTAGACTGGGAAACCGCTACACTGGGGTACCGCTACACTGGGAAACCGGTACACTGGGGTACCGCTACACTGGGCAACCGCTACACTGGGGTACCGCTACACTGGGGAACCACTACACTGGGGAACCACTACACTGAGGTACCGCTACACTGAGGTACCGCTACACTGAGGTACCGCTACACTGGGCAACCGCTACACTGAGGTACCGCTACACGTGTGTACCGCTACACTGGCGTACTGCTAGACTGGGGTACCGCTACACTGGGGTACAACTACACTGGGGTACAACTACACTGGGGTTCCGCTACACTGGGGTACCGCTACACTGGGGTGCCGCTACACTGGGAAACTGCTACACTGGGAAACCGCTACACTAAGATACCGATACACTGGGAAACCGCTACACTGGGGTACCGCTACACTGGGGTACCGCTACACTGGGAAACCGGTACACTGGGGTACCGCTACACTGGGCAACCGCTACACTGAGGTACCGCTACACTGGGGAACCGCTACACTGAGGTACCGCTACACTGAGGTACCGCTACACTGGGCAACCGCTACACTGAGGTACCGCTACACGTGTGTACCGCTACACTGGCGTACTGCTAGACTGGGGTACCGCTACACTGGGGTACAACTACACTGGGGTACAACTACACTGGGGTTCCGCTACACTGGGGTACCGCTACACTGGGGTGCCGCTACACTGGGAAACTGCTACACTGGGAAACCGCTACACTGGGAACCTGATACACTGGGAAACCGCTACACTGGGAAACCGCTACACTAAGATACCGATACACTGGGAAACCGCTACACTGGGGTACCGCTACACTAAGATACCGCTACACTGGGAAACCGCTACACTGGGAAACCGCTACACTGGGGTACCGCTACACTGGGGTACAGCTACACTAAGATACCGCTACACTGGGGTACCGCTACACTGGGGTACAGCTACACTAAGATACCGCTACACTGGGAAACCGCTACACTGGGGTACAGCTACACTGGGGTACCGCTACACTGGGGTACCGCTACACTGGGGTACCGCTACACTAAGACACCGCTCCACTGGGAAACCTCTA
>JBBIGC010083249.1:0-10342 GCA_037576955.1 Lepidarchus adonis
GAACTACTGGCAGAGTTCATGACAGACCCAGGAGTGGAGCCCCACGAGTGACAGACCGCAACGATGACCAGTACCTATTGCCACACAGCTGCAGGCCGTTTACGAGATGTGAGTGGTACTAGGGTTTCCAGACAAACCATTTGCAACCGACTCCACCGATTTGGCTTGAACGCCACACAACCATTGCAGGTGTCTCCACTGATACCAAGACACCACCATGAACGTTTGCATTGGGCACAGGACCATGTGACCTGGACAATGCTGCAATGGTCTACCGTCCTGTTCATTGATGAGTGTCGGGTCAGCGTTGCTGGAGAAGGTGAGGTGAGCGATATGCTGAGGTCAACATGTTATTGTACCTCAGTCACTGTACCTTCTTACCTCAGAGACATTATGGAACCCATCATCATCCCCCAATTCCCCCAGCACAACCTCCAACTTTCTGTTCATGGATGATAATGCTCCACCATGTCGTGGCAGAATTGTCACAGCGCGACTTCAGGAAGTTGGAGTACCTCATATGGCCAATGTTCCCTGACCTGAACCCCATAGAGCACGTGTGGGACCAGTTGAAGCAGAGACTGAATGATCTTACCCCACTCCCACATGACCTGGCAGAACTGTGTGTAGCAGTTGTGGAAGAGTGGAACGCATTGTCTCAGAACAACAATATGAGGCTAGTGAGGAGCATGAGACGTCGCTGTCAAGCTGTCATTGCGGCAAATGGTGGAAACACCCGCTACTGACATTGTCAGTTTTTGTTATTTGGGGCCATCCCCGTTATTGTCTGATTTTTTGGGGTAATAAATATTAAAATAATTTAAATGTTTTTTCTTCTTATACATAAGGGAACTTTTACTTACTAAAATTCAGAGCAAATAGGAAAAGCACAAACTTATTGTGAGTAGTGTATATCAGAAAAAAATCAGCTTTTTTTAGGTATCGTTACAACTGAATATTAGTATAATTCACAGCAAGAAGATTTAAAGGCCAAGGACAGGTGCCTTACTGTGTACAAGCTCTCTACATTTTTGCGTGGGTTTCCTCTGGGTGCTCCAGTTTCCTCCCACGGTCCAAAGGCTTGTGGTTTGGGTAGACTGGCTGCTCTAAATTGCCTGTATAGTTGTTTTTGATGAAGCTAATGATATACTGTATGATATTTGGTAGAATTAGTCTAAACCACAGCTGCCCAGTTCCCCTGGAATGGCTCTGTGAGAACTTTCTGGGCCATAAGTCTCCTGCACACAATGAAGGAGTTCAGAAGCTGCTGGATTTAGAGCAGAAACTGGGATGTGGCATGTGATTGAACATTTCTTGTTCCCATCTAAAGATCTTTCCAGAAAATCTAAATACGATGAGTAAGAAGCAAGGAGAACGTTTTCACCAGGACATTCAGTCAATGGAAAGTCACTACCAGGGTTTCTGGAATGAGAGGATGATGCCGATTACTGCTGGATGCTGTACAGTGATGATCCAGACATAGAGGAAGAAGAAAATCAAACTCGTTTTTAAAGAAAGTGTTAGCGACCTGACACCGTTCTGTAGATCACATTGTGAGGCTCTTTGACATTACACTGAAGAGACTGAACAGTTTACTTCATTGGTGCTGATACATTGTACAGTACATGCAAGTACAGTGTAAACTCATTAACATTAATCTGGAGACAGGAAAAAATCGTGTGTAGTAGTCTCTGATGAGTACAAAAATATATTTGTTGTTGCCTTGTGTAGTTATCAGAAAGCTGGAGTGTTGTATGGATGGTATGTAGGTACATGTAACATTACTAGAAAGCAGCTAATTTGGGCAGAGGTCAGGGGTGCATTTTCAAGAACCTTCTCGAAGGTTACTAAGGACACCAAGTGGTAGCACAGGGTACGGTGTGTCTGGTTCTGTTTGCAGTGGGTCCCATTGCTGTCTTCAAGGCTGTGGCAGAAGCAGGTGCGATTAAAAAATAGCTCTCGATTCGCTTCTACATCTAGGTCAGATCAATGGATTATAAAAGGAAACAATGGTGTGTGAGTGTGTGTGTGTGTGTGTGTCTTACAGGACTCATACTTTACATGCTTCTTATCAGCAGGTGCTTTGGTCCTGGGATGAAGTTGGAGGCACCTGTAGATGTCTGCTGACTGCACATTATAAATAACAATGCAGTGCTGTTAAGGAAAACCAAAGAAGCTCTCGAGCAGTCGAACACACTCAGAAGAGCTTTCCTAGCACTGGAATCAGATAAGCGTGAGGTTTCTTTTTGTGGCACAGTTGCCATGGGTGACCAGAGTGAGAGTGTGTTTGAGGTGAGATAATAAGGCAGAGAGGGCTGGAGTTTTCAGGCTCTATTACTCTGGGGATCTAAAAGCACCTGCTAGATTAACACAGCACTGTACACATGTGAAATTGTTGGGTTTCCTGCATTATAGCTAATCAAGCAGGTGATCAATCTAATAACAGCACCTGAAGACTGCGAGAACGCTTGCCTTCATCCACCTGCTGCTTATTCATAGACACTGGTGTATGTGCACACACTTCTAGAATCTAATGTGGGTTACACGGTGGTGCAGTGGTTGGCACTGTCGCCTCACAGTAAGAAGGTCCTAGGATCGATCCCACAGGTGTATTTCTGTGAAGAGTGTACAAGCTCTCACCACGTTTGAGTGCTGATGTGTATTGCCCTGTTATAGGTTGGCCTCCTGTCCAATGTGAACCCTGTCCCAGCGGTTTGGAGAATGATTTAATGAATAATTTGACTCTCAATAGTCTCCATTTTTTAGTTCTGCTGGGTGAACATAACAGGCCAAAGTTGAACAGAATTGTCCCACAAGAATGTTGTTTGTTTTACACCCTCAGAGAATAAACCATATCAAAATATTTTGAATTCATGATCCTTAACACCACATATCACCAACCACAAACAAATAAATACCACGTAAGAAGTACTGACAAATACAGGGGGTCCTCATGTTACATTGCACTTGGTTGCCTTTATTACTTCTTTTTTTCTTTCTTTTTCTTTTTTTACACACCACTTGCAACTCAAAAACATGAAGCTAGTTGGTGAGTGGAGTGGGCAAGGGCAACTATGTTGTACCATTTGCTCTTTTTTTTTATTTGTATTGCTTGGCAACAAACAATAAAAGATTACAATAAAACATTATTATTTTTTATTTATTTATACCTTTACTCTGCTCTGACTCTAGCCATCACAGAAAGGCTATTGTCCTGCTTCCAGCACATCAAGAGAACTGACTGTTCACCTGCTGCCTATTGTGTTTCACCCCCTCACACCTGTTGTGAAATAACTACGTGAACAATGTTATTTACATGATTTATATAATTTTTAAAATAAATGTTTTATGTATGTCGGTCTGTGTTGCCCTGGGATGGGTTAGCCTCCTGTCCAGGGTGTACCCTGTCTTGGCCCGTAGTCTGCTGGGTTCCGTTCCAGCTTCCCCCTCGACCTGAAATGTATTGTAGTGGTTGGATAATAGATAATGGATGGTTGGATGTTTAATGTATGTCATGTATGATATTTTACTCCAAAATGATCCTGATGTTATTTCAGACTAACAACGATAACATTTTTATACGAACACTTTGAGAAGCCCGGGCAGCCACACACTTTTGACAGGCAGTGTATGTGAGTGCTGTGTGACCAGACTTGAAATACCACATGAGCAAGGCTGTCACAAACAGAGAACTGTCGAATGTGAAAACATGTCCTCATGCGACAACGCCTCTTACCGAGAGTACATCATATGACATGACAAGTGGCAAGGTTCATGTAACCCACTTCAGAACACATATCTGTTTACTCTAGATACCAGTAGTCTGCAAATGTGTCAGTGGCATTTTGTTTCCCTGCTTATTTTGCTATTCTTTGAAATGTGCCAAAAGAAGAGATCAGTTCTAGGATGAGGGTCGGCTTGTATATTCTACAAATGCTGCATGTATATCTATACCATTAGAAACAATGCTAAAATGCTGAAATGGTTGGAAACACCTTTTAATAAATTGTTGATTTAAAAAAAAATGGAAACTGACCGGTTCTTTAGGGAACCAATATTGGTTCTATGGCATTGCATTATAGACTACTGTGTATGTGTGGAGATAATAGAGTAAGTACTGTATTTCCCCAACAATAGGATGCCCCACATTATAGGCCGCTCCATGTTATTAGCCACAAATTTACTGAATTTCCCGATCTGAAGTAAAAGCATCTAACTTGACCCCTGGAGGCCTTTGCAACTCTATTCTGGTGATATTATAGCGTAGTCGAGCATAAACAATAAAATTGATAACATTTTTTACTTACAGATATCATGCCACCACGCAAGAACTATGCGTGAGCACATTAATGTTGATAATAAAAGAGAAAAACAAAATTTTATGTGCAAATACCTGTACAGTATAACATGTGAGTTGTACCTGAAGACATGTTTATGCAATATACTGGAAATCTGAACGTGCTAAGAGAATATAGTGCATTGTATGTAGCTCTAGGGGGAGGATTTTGGCACAACTGGCAGCGACAAATAACTGACAGAACATCACTTATCTGTCTTTGGTTTGCGTTGCTTTTCGAACTGTTCATTGCTGCAGTAAACAGTACATTTAAATTCAATTAATAATTTGGGGATGTCACCCCCACTAAATGTGTTTTCATGTTTTTAGACAGGCCGCCCCATTTAAGCAAGTCGCACCCAACACCATGTTTGTAAAACTCATGTATAGGCTACAGCTTATTAAATATGGTATATCACATGGAAAAAATCTGAACATGCAAACAGTTCACCATTACTAATTCAAGGCCTAGAGGTAAAGATTATATTTTATGGAATAAAGAAAACTACATACGAATACAGTTTGCAAAAGAGCTTATATGGTATGACGAAGGCTTTTGGCATAGAGTTGTCTAAAGTTCACTCTAAGACCAACTGCGAAGCATGCTGGTGGAAATGTTAAGGTTTGGGTGTCGGTATAAGGAGACATAGCCCGTGTACGTGATTATGACAGGATATATGTGTCAACAAATGTTCTTTAGTTCATTCATAGATTTGCAATATGAACACAAGACCTAATGCCTGGTTTGGACCTGGGTCCAGATTTTCAGTTTTGAAAATGCTAATTGTCTTTCATGACCTTCTATGACTGGACCCATGGTGTCTCTCATAGTTATTAGCGTTGTTTCTCTCACATGAAAGCTAAGGGGTACCATGAGCATTACAATGCATATTGGCTTGGACTTCAGTCATGACAGCAAATCTCTCTCTGGTTATGCTGATTAGTACAATCATTACAATTCATAACATCTGCTCATTGCAAATTGTGAGTGACATGGAAATCCTTTTGTTGTCATTTGTGCATTGCTAATTTCACACTAATTAGCCAGAACATTAAAACCACCTGCCTAATTTCACTCAAGTGCACTGTGTGTTCTGACACCTTTCTATCATAGCAATCACAGTAGCTCTGCTGTGGGATCGGACCAGACAAGCTTGCCTTCAACTCCCCACCTGCATAGATAAGCTTTGGATGCCCATGGCTTCGATTCACCAGCTGTCCTTGCTTGGATCATGTTTTGTAGATACATAACATACCAAGACTTACCTGATTTTTAACCTCGTCCATTTTTTTTCTGCTTTCAGCAGATCATGAACTAACGGTTCACTTGCCTTATATATCCTACTCCCCTGACAGGAGCCACTGTAATGTTATAACTAAATAGTTAATGTTGTTCCCTTTACCGTTCAGTGGTATCAATGTAATGGCTGTAATGGGTGTGCTGTATGTATTCAGCACTAACTGTGGTTGTCTCAGATAATGAAGCAGTCTTGAAAGAATGTTGCCTGATGGACTGATTCTTTATAGAACATGCCAACTCAGCACTTCGTGTATTAATTTTTTTTTCCCCAGGCAGTGAAAGACAATGTTACTATCAATGTTCACACATGAGAACAAGTCCCTTCATGGCAGCACCTGTAGGCGTTCAACCAACTTACTTTTATCCAAGGCGTGTCTGACATTGCATAATGTGTGTAATGACTGTTTCAGCACTTAGTGACTTGTATATTCCACAAATGTGAGTACATTCCTCACGTTTAGGTAAATATTTTATTATATCTTTTATATAATATCAGTATATCAGTATATGTAAATTTGCTGTCCCCTCAAAATAACTCCGCATACTGCCATTAATGTAAACTGCTGGCAACAGAAGTGAATTCACCTCTAAGTGAAGATGTCCAAATTGTGCCAAATTGATGCATAAGAAAACCCACAAACACTTTGCTTAACACAAGCAGACTAAGGGCATGGATTACTGAAGCCATGTCCTGTGGTCTGATGAGACCAAGATAAACTTATTTGGTTCAGATGGTGTCAAGTGTGTGTGGCAGCAACTATTAGCAACTATACTATGAAGAGTACAAAGATACGTGTGTCTTGCCTACAGTCAAGCATGGTGGTGGGAGTGTCATGGTTTGGGGCTGCACAAGTTCTGCTGGCACTAGGGAGCTACAGTTAATTAAGTCCCACAGAACCATGAATACCAACATATACTGTGACATACTGAAGCAGAACATGATCCCCTCCCTTGGGCCAGAAAGGCAGAATTCCATCATGATAACAACCTCAAACACAACTTCAAGACTTGCAAAAGGTGAAAGTGATTTTTCTGTCATTGTGAACACACAGTGCACCACAACGAAATTTGTGCTCTGCATTTAACCCATCACACGTGCACACGTGTAGCAGCTATCAACATCGCCCAGGGAGCAGTGAAGTGGGGATGGTACCTTGCTCAAGGGTATCTCAGTGGTGCCCGGGCTGGGACTTGAACCTGCGACTTTTTGATCCCAGGGGCAAAGTCCTAACCACTAGGCCACCACTGCCCCAAGAAACAGAAGGTGGAGGAGCACAAGGTCTCTGACATCCATCAGCTTTGTGATGTCATCATGAAGTGGAAGAGGATTCCAGAGGCAAAATGTGAAGCTCTAGTGAACTCCATGCCCAAGAGAGTTCAGGCAGTGCTGGAAGATAATGGTGGCCACACTTAATACACTTTTGTTGCCAGTGGTTTAGACTACTTTAAATTGTATCAAAGTGTCATATCATTAATGTTGTCCCATGAACATTAAATATAATAAAATGTGAGGGGTTTACTCACTTTTGTGAGATACTATATGTTCTAACAAGAAGGGACCTCCCCCTGCACTCCCACACTTGGTTAACAGTCTTTCAAACATTAGATGCTGTGCAACTTGTATACTTCTTGAATTGTATCATTCAAACCCAGTACTAAACATGCTCCAGGGCTAGATGTGTAAAGGATGGAGTATGGAAAAGGTCTGACATTAACGACATTACATTCCGTTCTGGAAAAATTTAATACCTTATATCTTCCAATAGTAGCCTGTAGTTTATTCAAAAAATTATTCAGACGGCCTGGTGGGAGTCACTTAATATCCATCAATAACCATCAGATTTTGCAACCGAAATGAGTCATTACATGCGTTACACTCATATTACTGTCCACAGAAATCAGAGGTTTGTTTTAAGACGTTTCATACCTTTTAGGTATGATTTAGGTCTATTTGTTGCAACAGCTCTTCAAACCCAGTGTTTATTGGAAACTTGTCAATAAAAGACGGGCTATTATTAGAAGATATATGGTACATTCAGTTGTTTGTTTCTACATTAATAATCTTTCCCAGTTTATCTGATGAACTCCATTACTCATTAAAACGTTAATCTGCAGTGTTTTCTACGTGCAGGTATCAGACACATGCTAGTGTCGCTGCCCGATGTACATGCTTATCTATTATCTGTACACTGACATCCAGTGGACCTGGCCTGATCAGCGAGAGTATGCACATTGTATCTAACATTGTAAGACATATAAAAGCATATGTACACAATCACATACTTAGAATCTTTTAAGTTTGTCAGTGTTAAACTGCCCTGTTCAAAGGGGTTATGTCCGTCGGATCTACGACCAAACACAAATACAACCGCGAACAACTTCTGGACATTGAACAACGGCACCAAATTCGACCAGATGGAGATACACTGAAGATGCTGCAACACTGGGGCATTGTTCGAGCTCCAGGAAAGAGAACCGCGGCATCGCCCGGGCGCAGCTTCCGCCAGAAGTGAGGCAATCGTGCCGGGAGCCATGCTAGACTAAAGGCTAACCCTAGCAGACCGGCGCTACCATCTCTTCTCCCCTCCAACGTACACTAACTGGACTGTTTAAGACTGCTTCTTTCCTCACGGAAAGAGATAAGACACTGCTGTGTTCTTATCTTTTGCAATACTTGTTTGAACAGCGACATCTCTGATTCTTCTATCCAGCTAGATGGGCTAACCAGCTATTGTGCAGACAGAGACGCACGATCATCAGGTAGAAACTGCGGGGGCGGCCTGTGTGTTTATATGAAAAATAGCTGGTGTAGTAATGCTGCGATTGTCTCCGTACACTGTTCCAAACTTGTGGAGGTCAGTCAGATGCAGACCGTTTTATATCCCAATAGAGTTTAATGGTGTTATCATCATAGCTGTATACATCCGTCCTAGCGCTAATGCTAAAGCTAATGGTGTACTCAGTGAACTCTACGGGATAATCAGCAATATGCAGACAGTTCACCCTGACGGCTTTTTCATTGTTGCAGGGGACTTTAACAACGCACCCTTTAAATCAGTACTACCCAAATTTCACCAAAATATTGACTTTGCAACACAAGGAGACAACATGCTAGACCTTGTTTTCACAAACATCCAGCATGCATACAAGGTGGCATCCCTCCCCCACCTGGAAAAATCTGACCACATCTGCATACTTCTCACCCCAGTCAGCCACCTCTGAACATTCACTGGACTTGGAGTACACATCCTCAGTGACCTGCTACATTAGCAAGTGCATCGAGACTGTCACTGTCTCCAAGACAGTTACCACCCGGCCATACCACAAACCCTAGTTCATTGCGAAGCTACACAACCTAGTGAAGACAGAGGGGGGCTTACACTTCAGCCAGAGCCAACCTGTCACTGGTCATCAAAGAGGCAAAGCGAGCTTACGCAGAGAAGATCAACAATCACTTCACAAGCTCAAAGGACACAAAGAGTATGTGGCAGGGAATTCAGACCATCACAGGCTACCAGCCAGCACGTCAGGCCTGTAGCAGTGAACCCTCCCTACCAGATGAAATGAATGACTTCTTTGCTAGTTTTGAGACAGTGGCAAAGGAACCACAGAGGAAAGTGACCCCCTCCACCAATGACCAGGTTCTCTGTCTTTCTGCTGCGAACGTCAGAACAACTCTTCGCAGAGTGAACCCGGGGAAAGCAGCAGGACCCGACAACTTACCTGGTTGGGTGCTCCGGGAATGTGCTGATCAGCTGGCTGATGTCTTCACAGACATATTCAACACATCGCTGAGCTCAGCTGTGGTCCCTGCATGTGTCAAAACCACCAAGATCATCCCTTTGCCAAAGAAGTCTACTGTGCTGTTTATTGACTTTAGTTCAGCATTCAACACTGTCATGCCTCAGAAGCTGATCAGGAAGCTGGACCTGCTGGGAATGAACACCCCTCTCTGCAAATGGATCTTGGACTTCTTGACAGAGATGCCCCAATCTGTCTTCTGCACTGGTTCTCCACAAGGGTGCGTGCTCAGTCCATTGCTGTTTACTCTGCTGATGCATGACTGTACTGCTCGGTATAGCTCTAACCACATCATTAATTTGCAGATGACACAACAGTGGTGGGTCTCATCACCAACAGCAATGAGTCTGCTTACAGAGAGGAGGTGAAACAACTGGTGGAATGGTGTCAGAACAACAACCTGACTCATAACGTCAATAATGAAAAAAAAGAAATGGTTGTTAACTTCAGGAGAAGGACAGCTGCTCACTCCCCCCTGAACATCGATAGCTCCACTGTTGAGATTGTCAACAGTGTGAAGTTCTTGAGTGTGCACATGATGGACAACCTCTCCTGAAACATCAACACCACCTCCATCACAAAGAAAGCCCAGCAACCCCTCCAGTTCCTCCGAAAACTGAAGAAGGCCAGCCTCCCCCCTCCCATCCTCACATCATTCTACAAGGGACCATTGAGAGTGTACTCTGCTGCTACATCACTGTCTGGTACGGGAACTGCACTGCCGCTTAGCAGACGATCCTGAAATGTATAGTGAGGATAGCAGAGAACATCATCGGGGTCCCTCTCCCTTCCATCTCCCAGCTCTACCAGACACACATCATCTGTCATGCAATCAGCATCGTGAAGGACACTTCCCACCCCTCACATGCTCTGTTCTCCCCACTTCCTTCTGGCAGACGGTTCCG
>JBBIGC010083289.1:0-10340 GCA_037576955.1 Lepidarchus adonis
TCTATCTATCTATCTATCTATCTATCTATCTATCTATCTATCTATCTATCTATCTATCTATCTATCTATCTATGGGATAGATGAACATCGCACAGTTAAAGAGGTTATTTAGTAGAAAAGCAAAGCACATATACACCATGTATTGGGTGATTAGAAGCATTTCCACCATTATTTTGGGAAAGTAAAGAAGACAATCCAAGGGGACGATTGATGAGCGAGTGATTTGGAAGTGTGCTCAGTTTTTAGCTCAGTGAAGTGAAGTGAAAGTGCACCACAGTGAAACATGACCTCTGCATTTAACCCATCACACATGCACATGTGGAGAACTGAGCAGCTATCAACAGCGCCCGGGGAGCAGTGTAGTGGGACGGTACCTTCCACAAGGGTACAACAGGGGTACCTGGGCTGGGACCTCCAGATCCCAAGGGCAAGATTCTAAGCAATAGGCCACGACTGCCTTAATGAAGCAGAACTGAAGTGTAGTTTCAGCTCCTCACCTTTATGGCCACTTTGGTGGGCAAACTGTGGGCAGTGTTGCAGAGGTGGTTACAATGACAAATATTCACTTAACAGTGTGTAACAGACGACGACAGGTTGGAGTGAGAACAGGAATTGTTATAGACTACAATATAACTATTGTCGTTATATTAGTCTTAAATATTCAAAATGCTTATCATAGTAATAATACACACATACACGTAGGTCTGTATGTTAATTCAGCCAGACACAGAAGGGGGGTAGACAGGAGTCTCCCGCCATTTGGCATGTAAACCAGATCCCAGGAGATAAGAGTGTTTGCACAGAACCGCCTTTGAGCGTGAAGGGTTTCTGACTCCTTTTGATATGTAATGAGGGGTCGTGAGAAAGACAGGATAACTCCGCTTACAGTGTTTATAAGAGTTTAATGTCCCATATTGGTACATTTACCAGGCAGAATCTCTTTATCACTGAATGGTGTCTCCACACAAATTAAAACATTGTCATCTGGGTAAAAAAGCTCATTGGTCGATGATCAGAAAGCATTGCCATTGGCTAGTTTGAACATAGACAGAACAGGTCTGGGTCAGCGATGAGGAGGGGGCTTTCCTCAGTTTTCAGTTCTCAAACTGTAAGCTATGGATGGACTCCCAGAGAATGTCCCGACTCCTGAAATATGATTATTTCATATTCATAGAGTAAGTGGTAACTTGTTGTTATTGATTGACTGTAACTACTATGTGTAAAGTTATCTGCTTTCAGTGTTGCCCTCTATCTGTAATAAGATTAATTGCATAACAGTATTCTTGTGATGGTGTTCTAGATATGTTAAAGGTAAGAGGAACATTTAATCTATCTAAGAATAATTCTTATCGAGTGTTCAGATTTATAGACAATGTTGTAAATTAATTGTCTTGAGCTCTAGACGAAACTACAGACACACAGTAATATCCTGTCCGACCTCTGAGTACTATTAGATACAGAATATTATATTATTAATATACAGTAATTCAGTTTAATAGTGGCGTGCCCTTCCGTCATTGGTTGGGACTAAACACGCATCTGTAGGAAAACAAGGACAGAAAACCCTACACACACACACACACACACACACACTTATTGTAGTTATATTTGTCCAAAATGCTTATAATAGTAATGATACACACACACGGTTATTGTAGTTATATTTGTCCAAAATGTCCAAAATGCTTATCATAGTAATGATACACACACACACACACACACACACACACACACAGCTATGGTAGTTATATTCGTCCAAAATGTTCAAAATGCATATCATAGTAATGATACATGCACACACAGACAGGCAGACACACCACACACACTTTGTAAAATTCATCCAAAGTCCTTCATTGCATGTGGTAAAAACAATATAAGGCTATTACCTGCTAAAAGCTAATATCTACAGTATTTGTATTGCAAAGGCCAATATTTTTATGATAAATTATCTTTTGCATTCATATGTTTTGTTGGTTTTTAATAAATAACTGCAGACACAACACATTCTCCCCCCCTCAGCTATATTATACAGTCCTACTATGGTGGTAAAAGAAATGTAGTGTAAAATACATTTTGAATCACAAATACAAAAAATTAAAAAGCTGCTGCATATACATTTGCATTTTAATGAACATGTTGCTATAATGCCTTTTTAATGAGACTGGGCCAGGTTTGCTCATCATGTGGCGAACCATTTAAGTGACCTATTTCCTGTGAGCTTAGCCCTCCGCTTGATAATGAAATATAATAACATGAAAGAAAAGTGTCATTGTTGTAGGCATCAATTGTTCCAAAAAAGCAGAGGGATGCAATGTGTGGGTGACCTAGTGAAATATGCTTACTGTATGCAAAAGTAATAAAAGAAATGACAGTATGATGAAGGAAAAGAATGTTGTATCCCTTTTTATTTATTAAAGTCTGCATTTGATGAAACTGCATTAAAAAATGCTGCATTATGGAAAATTCAATACACCACATGTAAATATGAGCACAGGCACATTGCAAATCAATGACGGATGAAGAGAATAACAGAGTATCTTGTCACAGTGGCATCTATTAAGGGGTGCGATTATATTAGGCAGCAAGTGAACAGTCAGTTGTTGAAGGTGATGTACTGGAATCAGGATAAATGGGCGAATATAAGGATTTGAGCTTCTTTTACAACTTAGTCATAAGTTGATGTAGGGTGTTCCTGGTGTTCAGTGGGTCCTACCTATGGAAAGTGGTGATCTGTTGAAAAGGGTCATGGGTGTTTGAGGCTCACTGATGGAACAGGTAATGAATGCCACTCAACTCCAGGCATAATTAAGAAGGGTGAGAAGCACCCAAGTGTCACATCAGACTATTCGAAACCATTTACATCAGCGCGGTCTGTAATTGATGCTCAAGGGCACAAAACATTGACATTTTTTGTTACACAGGAGCCAAATTTGTGCCTAAACTGATGCAGAATGCTTTGTAGACTAGGCCCATTGCTTACTTTGTTACTTTTTTTTATTTTACTGTACTTTAAGGTTGCTTAGATGGTGGTGTGAACATCCTGGCTAAGGCACAGAGTGCATTATGGATCTTCAGTTATTGCTACTAGGTTTTGGAATGAACTACCCAGTGACTAGAGCCATGCTTCTGTCTTTCTGGTTTTATTAATTTATTAATATCACAATTAATTACATAATATTACTTAATGAATTTACATTTAAATGGCAGTCCAAATGTGAAATTATTAAATAATAACAATAATAATAATTATTATTATAATATTTATAATCCATTAAAAACTATATATACAGACAGATACTTTATTGCTCCTGAGGGCTGAGGGAAATTTAAATGATTTAATTTTCGTCAGATATAAAGGAAAGTGCTAAAGAAAACTGTTGGTTCAGCCTAACGTCTGAGGGTTAAAGCACCTGTGTTTGTCTGTTACTGTCTCAGACTGACTGTACAGATGTTTTGGGTCTCACTGTTTTGAGTGAAAAATATAGGGAAATAATTTGAAATATCTGAGGAATGTTTTATGTCATAAAGATTCAATATGAAAATGATTCCCTTAGATCTGTTATTGAATTTATTCTCTTCTCCACCTATTGCTCACCTTTTTCTCGTAGACTCAAAGACACACATCTGAATCCTATTTGCACTCAGGGGACTCACTTTGCTTCAAGCTGAGTCTCTCTCAAATATAATTTACTTCACAAAGATCAACAATTATGTTTTTTTTTTACTTTTTGAACTCCACATCAGTTTGGCTTGGGATTTTTCCACCCACTCTCGTTTTCTTTTGTTTGGCCTAACCTTTCTTTTTTTAATCTTTCTCTCCTTTTATCCTCCCTGTCCTTCTACCGCAGTTTTACTGATATGTGATCATTGTACAGTTCTGCTCCCTTTAGTTTAGTTAAAGTAACTTCATATAGAAGGACTGTGTAATTTTGGCGCACGCCAACGTGGGACAGAACGATGATGCCCATATGCAAGGGGAATGAAAACAAAGGAACACACGTGCTCAGCTCCAGCCTTACGGAAAGTAGATCTGGCCGAATCCAAGCACTAATCATGTATGTGTAGAGATACGATTGTGCAGATAAGAGATGAGCGGGAGACAACTCTAGAACCAAATAATTAGCGAAACTCTAGAACCGAATGCTGAAATTACCAAGAATGGTACTAAGAATGGTCAGGAAAAGTGGCAGCCATGCCAACCAGAACAGGCCGGAAGGAGACAGCGAAGTGACTGGAAGCAACCACGCTGATATAGCAGTCTCTTCAGTTGTCTCATATCAGTGTTGATTACTACACAAGCAACACGCTGCTCCATTCACAAGCAGATGACTTTCAACCCTGGGGAACAGGAAGCCACGCCTACCCTGACTGGCGCTCAATGATTGACCAATCGCTGCCAAATCGGGCACCGCCTCTTACACTCTGATTGTCTTGAATATACACCAGTGACAGTAAAGGTGTTTGGGTGTAATAATAAGTGTATTGTTGTATATGATTTTCATTGGAGAAACATTTCATTTAACTTCTTAATTCTACAGAGCTCTGATTATGTTCTTCGTGGTAGTTTATTTATTTTTTTTTTCATCAATTTATCAATCAAGCCATAGTTAGCGGCTTCCAATTTATTTTCTTCTACCCATCGAAGAGCGAGCTAAAAGAGAAAGGTTATGGACTATGTAACTATGGCTGCTTCCAATCTGTAAAGAGTAAGATAATGGGCCAAAAAAAAAATATATATATATATTACACACACACATTTTTATTGTTGGTAGATCATTTTGAATTTCAAAAGTAGCTCACAAGCCAAAAAAGGGTTTGCACCCCTGGTTTAGATAGTGCTCTGTATTAAGTAGAGGTAAAGGCCATAAATGCTTATGAGTAAGTAGTTTGGAATATGTTCTTTGTCAAGGTGTTGTTGTTCTTATTCTTTTTAATATTATTTATTTATTAATTCTCCAACTTGCTTATCCAATTCGAGCTTTGGGTAAGCTGGAGCCAATCCCAGCTTAATATGGCCTAAGACAAAGTTCACCATCACAGGGTAACACCATGTAAGAGCATTCACGCATACACATATCATTAAGAGTAGCCAGTCAACCTAAACCACAAGCCTTTTGGACAGTGGGAGGAAACTGGAGCACCCGCAAAACATCCACACGACCGTGGAGAGAGTTTATACACTCACACAGAAAGGCACCTATGGCCGAGGTAGGGACTGACCCCAGGACATTCTTACTTTAAGATTGACAGTACTAACCAACGCACAACCAATTGTTATTATTAATATTTAAATTATTGTTTAAGCATACTTTACACATTAAAATAATCAAGCCACAAAAAGAGAACACATTATATTCCAAAAGAATTATCCATTTGGTTTAATTTAGTTTAGTCGCTGACAAGATTTATGGTTAGGAACTACAGAAGAAGTATGAAGTGAGGTGAAAGAGAAGTGACAGGAAACTAACTGTGTCCTGCTCATTGGCTGCCCTAAAGTTAGATTTATTTTTTTTTTTTCGCTCTACTGAGGATTGTCTGTGTCCTGCTTATCCTCATTACTCTTTACTCTGGCTCAGTGGTGGCTCAGTCCGCTCTAGTCTGGACTGTGATTTAGTGAGATTCAGTGTAATTATTCCCTTTACTTTCTGCCTGTGTATTTATCTTCATCCTGGCAGACCATTGTGCCATGGAGTCACAGTACCTAAGGGATGAAGGAGCAGCTCATCCTCCTGCCCCCTCAGGTTTACAGCACTGATGGAACGAAGCTATGAAGCTGCATGTATTGGGGGTGGGATGATAAGGTATAAAAATTGCAGAAATAACCAGCGCATAATCAGTGGGCTTGGCTTAGAGGTGTGTGATAGGTGGAGAGAACATTACAGTGAAGAGTTTGGCTGAATGAATGCTTATGAATGTGAGGAATATGAACGTTGGAGATTAATTAAGAAAACAGGCGGTAGACAGCATCACACATGCAATGCTGACTCATACCAGAGACCATTTGGGCCCATGGAGAATGTCTGGCATATTTAAGCGAGAGATGATGACATAAACAAATACAGACCTATAGATACACACTCACAACACAGTTTGATCAGAAACCGCTATGGTTGCAAAACCATAAAAGGAAAAAGATTTATTTGCCTGAGAGTCAAAAAGCTTCATAGACACATTCGGGGATTATTATATTACATTTACTGTGATTTTTAAATTAAATTTTATGCAATTAATTATGTTTACTACAGCAACTGTAATTTGCTAAGAAATTACTAAAATTTGGCAAGAATATTTTCTTTTCTTGACTGTGAGCACATCAATAACTTGTCATCAATTATTTTTTACATACTACTACTACTACTACTACTAATAATAATAATAATAATATAAAAATATTATGAATAATAATAAAGGTAATTATATCAATAATAATTAAAGCAACAGCAATACCAACAACAGTAACGACAACAATGACAAAAATAATCATAATAAAAGTAATGCTAACATAAGTGATTACAAGAACAACAACAATAATTTAAAAAAAATATTATTGCTAATAAAAATAATATTGCTAACAAAAGCAGTAACATCAACAACAATAATAATAATAGCTTTTTATTTGCAAACATTAATATGGTGTTAACTAAAAGTTTAGGATCCAAACTTTCTACAAATTTTTTATAAGCTATAAATAGACCAAATTCTGATCAGCTTAATAAATGCATCTATTTGTATTGATAAATGAGGCTGCTAAGAATGAACATGGCAAATGAACAGGTTTAAATAGGAAAGTAGATATTTAAGGCTGGTCTTCTGAATAAAGATTAAGTCTTGAGTGCTAGTCACCACTGAAACTCCTCTGAGATGATTCTGAGTCTTCTGCTAGATGGCCTGTCACAGTAACATGCTACTATTCCCCACCACAAGTACAGGGAAAGTCTTTTCGTTCCATGCAGAAAATGAATAGGCCTGTGTTTATATATGGGTTGCTTGAAGGCAACTATCTAGTCATTTATTTGCTGAATCAGAACCTTTTACCGCACACATTATTATTCATACTCGGAGCTGTGAATGCCAATTTTGTTTGGCTAGTGGGGCTGCGTACTGATCAGCGTTCACTACATACAGAAAGCTATACCTACTTTAGTAGTGCACATGCCTACAACCTCTTTCTCTCTCTCTCTCTCTCTCTCTCTCTCTCTCTCTCTCTCTGGCAGCTAGTCCTTATCTCTCTGTTTCTCATCCTTCTTTTAAAATTCAGTAGGTAAATGTTGGCTTGCATGTGTGTAATCCTGCACCTCGCTTGCTTAACCTCAGGCTACACTTCTACTCAATTTCACACTAGTTGGTTGGGAGAATGTCCTAATTCAATTTGGCCTGTTTAAGAAATCACTGACTTTTCCCCTCTCAGGGGCAAGGATTTAACACAGCAGGAGCGCAGACATGTCAGGTTTGGTCAACGACCACGTTTTTTTTTCTTATTTCCCTATTAGTGGTTGACTGCAGTGAAGAAAAATATGTAAATCAATCTCAGGGACAACCGGCCCATTAGGAAATCCCAGGCAAACAAGGCTGCCCCTATGCTGTTTTAGCCTTGTGTTTTTACACGGTCAGCTCTTCTCTGAGAGTGTGTGTCAGCTGTGGGATTCTGAATGCTTTTAGATGGTGCTCGTCAGTCTGCATGTGCCTTAGCTTGCTGCGGTAATGAGAACTTCACTCTCAGCGAATTGCTGAACAGTGTCGGCCTATGACAAGATAAAGAGTGCAGCCTTTGCTACTGTGCCTAATCTAGGGAGGCAGTCAATGAGTGACGGCAGTAAGACATCTCCAGACGATTACGGTGTATAATTGCCGTTGCGCAAACGTGCAATGCTGAGAATAGTCGATTCTGCTTTCTGATTGATAGTCATATCAGCAACGCAAGCATGAGACGCTCAGCAGCAGAGCTTGTAAAAGCGAGCTCTTGAAATAGACAAAAGCCTTGTAACAATGTCCCACTGACATTTAAGCCGTCATCTAACCGTGGCTCAAGGACTTGGCAGCCATTCCACAGCGTGCCAATGGCTATACGTTATCTTTTCTCTCCATCAACAGCCACTGTCACTTTGAGCAACATCAATTTTGTTTACTGGTGTAATAATTGTCATAAAAATTACTTTTATGAGGATGCTGGACCCGGGCTGAATGCAGCTGCAGTGTAATTACAATATTCATATTGTAATTATTTGTTTGCCTCTCATGAGACCCGGTAAGGCATGATTATTTTTGGTAAGTGATCAAATATTCATGGACTACACACAGATTATCACACAGGCCTTCAAAACGATGACTCTCACTTAATGCTGCTGCTGTTGGCACTAATATTACTAATACTACTGCTACTAAGAATAATAATGATAAAAATGGCGGACAAGGGCAATCAGAGGGTCCGAACATGCATGGGCCCATTCAACATCAAAGTTTCTGATTTTGCTGTAAAAACTGTTTGGACAGAACTGAATAAAAAAAACTACTATCCCTACAAATTGGTTTGGTCATTTTATGGCAGAATCACAATAAAAAAAAAAAAAATGACATCCCCAAATGATTGAAATTTTCATTTTTTCAACACAACTGGAGGGTGGGGTTACTGCAGTACAGCAATGTCAACCATCCGTCTACATGTCAATTCCTCAGTATAAAATTAGCAACAGTGAAATGCTATAATTATTAGGCTTACCTTTCTTTGTCTCTGAACAATTCGATGTCAGACATGCGTTTGTCACTGTATATTGCAAATATTAACTTCAGATTAAATTCTGCAGCATAGTAAGTAGTAAATTCAAAATGTTATAAATTTAATTGATTATGCTCAACAATGCTATAGTGTCACTACATTATTGGTAAATTCAGTAACATGGGGCTAATCTTAGATTTTATAAACATAAATGAGCATTTTCTGCAGCTTAAACAATGGGGCGGCCCATCATTGGGGAAATACGGTTGTATTATCTCTGAACCAGAGAAAGAGGATTAAGTGACTCTTTGTCTATTTCAGTCTTAACTGTCTTACCCTTTTGTCACTTAAGTTTTGTCTTTCACTGTAATTTATTGTGTAACTCCTTTCTGCATAGTGGTTTACACCCATAACTAGTTACCGATCTGTGTATATAATGACAATGTTGCTTCCTGCTATTGATCTGTACTGATTCTTATTCCTGGTATCAATTCTTAATACTACTGCACATTGTAGAAATTATTCTAAATTAATCACTTTCAATCAAGATGCACACGTCCCCTGATTTCTGGCACTGACACCAGCAGTTGGGTCTCAGTGAGCAGTAAAATTTAGTTTTCACAATTTCGGTGTTATATTAAAAGAGCCAGACCACTATAATCAGTACCAGATGACATGACTTGAACTTTCAGTTTGATGATATGACTTGATCATTCAATTAATTTGAATAAAAGCAAGTCTTTTCATTTCCCTTCAGCCAATTTAACCAGCCTTTTCATGATTTATGCTTTTGTTGAATTTTTAAGCTTTAAAAGCTTAATATTTTTAAGCTTTAAATCAGATTTTGTAAAGATTTAGTTTAGTTGCCAAGCCAAATATGTTTTTTCATATATGACTCTGACATGTCCAGTATACATCCTACAGATGTGCCTTGGCCTATCTGCTGTGTCTGCCATTAAATATAACTTACACATCCATCTGTCCTTCACGTCTGGTGTGTTGCTTTTACAACAGAGAGAAATCATTAGTGATGAAATTGAACAGCAGTGATTGGGATGATGCTTCAGGGCGTTCCTGGCTTTATGAAGGTCAAGGAGCTGTCCTGTTTGCCCTTCACTGTGCTCTGCTGACGATTTCCATGTTTGGGCTTCAACCCCAGTGTCTCTTTCAGCATGGTACCTGGCCTGTGAAATCCTTAGGAGGGTGAGTACATGGTAGTGTGGACTCGTGGGCACCAGGCCATTGTCAGGGTTAAGCAGCAACCATGTGCATCTGAAAAAGCACCTGGAAGCCCAGTGCTCGTGCTGACATTTCCTCATGGAGCTTGTGCCAGACTGCATGTCATTGCCTTTTGATACTTCTTCCTCCTGCATTGTCTGGGCGTCTTTGCAGGAGAGACATCTTGGCAGGGGGATGGCGACAGGCTCATAAAGGAGAGGCCGGCTCTGGTTGCCTGTGTCTTCTGTGTCTGACCGCTAGGGAGAGGGGCCTGGGTCCCAATGGACGTTGGCTCTGTTTGCATGAGTTTATCAGCAAGGTGCAGCAGCCTGCAACCACTGTGTGTGTGTGTGTGTGTGTGTGTGTGTGTGTGTGTGTGTGTGTGTTGAGCACCCCGTGATCCTATCCC
>JBBIGC010083299.1:0-10339 GCA_037576955.1 Lepidarchus adonis
CAGTAATGAGTCAGTTCAGACTGTAATGTTGTGTGTTGACCTGTGGGGGCAGTAATGAGTCAGTCCAGACTGTAATGATGTGTATTTATCGTGTGCCCATGACCCTGTCGCAGATTCACCAGTTATCCTTCCTTGGATCACATTCCAGGATCCCATCTGTAGTTCTGGTGATGTTCTAACCATTACAATAAGGCTGTTGTCAAAGTGGCTCAGATCCTTACGCTTGTCCATCTTTCCTGCTTTCAGCACATTAATTTCAGAAGAAAAATATATATTTCCTAAAATATTCCACCTCATGACATTGTAATGAAACAAGTAGATAGTCAAATTATTCCCATCACCTGTCAGTGGTGTTAATGTTATGGCTTATCAGTGTATGGACTGACTTCAGGAGTATTTTGTGTTTTTTATGAGTCAAACCTGTAACCTGTCAGATTGGACAGATATCTACGATTCCATTATGTTTGCTTAACACCAAAACAGGAAGAACATCCACAATTCCACAGATTTTCATAACGTCTCATCAGAACACTACAATGCATTATCACCATGTGACATCATTATCATCGTTTCATGCAGTGTGATTCAGAGCTGACACACACCATCCACACTTCTCATGTTTCCTGCTCTCTCTCTGGTAAAATCCGCTGATTGGACTCTGACAAGTGTCGGTAAGACTCACAGGCTGATTCACAGGCTGGAAGGAAAGCAAGAGAAGGATGGAAGGAGAAGCGGAGCAGAGAGAGGGGAAAGACAGTAATTTTGGTCCAGAACAGCAGTGACTGAGGGAGATTTGATTGACAGGAGAGAAGGAGACTTAATTATAGGGCATAAAAGGTTTCCCCTCAGTCTTTGGGGCCAAAATCCCATACTCACACTGGCTTGAACCTACACGTGTCTTCTGAGTTTTATTTGTAATGTCTTTTAAAATATCTCTTGATTTTTTTTTATTTTAATGATTTTTTTCTGCACTGTGGATCAATTTTGTCTCTTTGTATACTGTACTGTATATGGTTGGCATGACAACAAAGATCATTTTGACCTTGACTTAATTTTGATGTGGGTAAAATAGTAGTAAATTTGGAAATGAATCTGGTTGTATTGTAACATGGGGTACTGAACTTATTGTTAATTTGTTGTAGAATTAAAGAAAGAAAATGACAAGTAAGCAGTTAAAAATATGTGGAAACTAATATATATATATATGTAAGTACGTATATATTATCATTGTTATTGTTGGTAGGTCATTTTAAAAGTAGCTTGATCTACAAATATGGAGTTTCCAGTATAGTACCTTAATTATTTTAACTCGTTCTTTTTGCTCAAAAGCACATTTCACTTGGTATTTACTCTATACACAGTCATGGCCCAAATGATCAGCACCTCTGGAATTTTCCAGAAAATGTCTCCCAGAATACTGTTGCAATTACAAATATTTTGGTATACACATGCTTATTTCTTTTATGTGCACTGGATTAAAACAAAAAAAGCACAGAAAAAATGTGTGGATAAATATTTTAAGAATATGATGCTCATTTAAACTCATATGTGCCAAGAAACAAGTGCTGGCAATATAGCAAACATACCTAAAGCTAAAATGGAGAAAATTTGACTCAACCTTTCTGTTGTGTCAGTGAGTGCCACACTAAACATGGAGAACAGAAAGAAGAGCAGAGAATTGTCTGAGGAGATGAGAGCAAATATTGAGGAAAAATATCAACAATCTAAAGGCTACAAGTCCATCTGCAGAGATCTTCATGTTCCTTTGTCCAATGTGCACAACATAATCAAGAAGTTTACAACACACTGAAGCTATGTGGACGGAAGAGACAAATTGGTAAAAGACTACAATGCACAATAGTCTGAATGGTGGATAAACAGCCCCAATCAACTTCTAAACAAATTCAAGCAGTTCTGCAGACTCAGGGTCAGCTCCAACTAACTGTCGACATCTGAACGAAACAAAACGCTATGGAGTTTTAACGACTGGAGATGGACACAATCCTTCTGGGAGAACGTCTTGTGAATAGATACAAGGTAGAGCTTTTTGGTAAAGCACATCATTCTACTATTTACAGAAAACGGAATGAGAAAGAAAAGAACACAGTACCTACAGTCAAACATGGTGGAGGTTCAGTAATGTTTTGGTGATGTTTTGGTGCCTCTGGCACTGGGTGCAAGGCAGCATGAAATCTGAAGACTATCAAAAGATTTTGGGGAGCAATGTAGGGCCCAGTGAAAGCTATGTCTGCATCAGAGGTCATGGGTGTTCCAGCAGGACAATGACCTCAAACATACTCCTCGTAGCCCTCAGAAATGTCTGAATACAAAGTGCTGTAGAGTTCTGAAGTGGCCAGCTATGAGTCTGAATCTAAATCTAATTGAAGACTCAACATTGCTGTTGGGAGAAGGCACCCTTCAAATCTGAGAGACCTAGTGCAGTTTGCAAAAGAAGAGTGGTCGACAATTCCACTTGAGAAGTGTAACAAGCTTGTTGATGGTTATAGGAAGCAAATGGTTTCAGTTATTTTTTCAACAGGGTATGCAACGAAATATTAAGTTGAAGGTGGCAATAATTTTGTCTGACCCAGTTTTTTAGTTTTTTGTCATAATTTTCTCTGCTTTTTTGTGTTGATCCAATGCCCATAAAGGAAATAAGCATGTGTATAGCAAAACATTTGTAATTTGTAGTCTTCTGGGAGAATGATGTCTTAAACTGATTGGAATCATCCAGAGTCGAATAATCTGAACATTTTCCTTCACCTTTCTCTCTCTTAGCTCACTTTCCGGTGGGTAGTCAGTCGTACTTTTTAATGAACAGACTGATTTAGGTTTCTTACTTGGTCCAGGTCCCTCACTCATTTTTACACCATTTCTTTAGAAGTAAATAAATTGGAAGCTGCCGACTAGGTGACTTGTTAGCTGGAGTTTTGCATTAGCTCACACGGTTGATCAAGCATGCGAGGTGACGCTTGTTACAAAAGACGAGGTCTCAGACTGGCTGCACTATATGTCAATCAACTTCCTAACAGCCACAGTGGGGATGGATGTTTGGCTAGCACCATTTTTTAATGACATGGGATCTACCCCAGACTTCCTGTACTGTAGTGTATTCGGTGGCTCGTGGTTCACTTGTATTTACGTTGCACAGTCTCACATGAGTGATAGAATTTATTTTGAAAGGCAGGGCTCCACAATTGACTCGTGGGCCTTTGGGTTCTACCAGTATATTGGGTTCGACCAGTATATTGGGATCGACCAGTAGACTGGGATCAACCAGAAGATTGGGATCGACCAGTAGATTGGGATCGACCAGTAGATTGGGATCGACGTAATAGTCACTCCTGCTCTTGACCAAAAAATAGACCAAAAAAAACTATGAATTAGATGTTCTTTCTTGAATCTCAGGGTGATTTTCCATTTGCTGAGGGTTATAGTCAATGTCACGTGACCTGGATCTCATTTTTAATCACGCTGTCAGCGAGATGACCCGTGATTTCATTTAAGTAATTAATTAATTTGGCATGCAAATTAGGTGAGGCCTCTCTAAAGGGTAATCACTCAGAGGTCAGGCCTCTCCAGTTAATACCCCATTGAGATGACATCGTTCATAATGGAAACTCAACAGGAATTACTCTCACTGTGTTTCTCTGGTTATGGGGTTTTTGGCATTACAGGGGGTCCTTTAGTTATGTCGGGGAATTCGCATATAGCAAACACCAGTCTCTCTCACCGTATTACAGTAAAACATTTATTTACTGCTTCTCGCCTCTACTCTCAGAAAGCAACTCTTTCCACCTACTTTCCGCCCGTATTACCCATCCACTTTCCGACCGTATTACCCATCTATTTTCCACACTGTATTACCCACCGATTTTCAAAATGCTACATAGTCCACAATGCATTGCTCCTTATGAAACATGGCAAATCCCACAACAACATGGAAGTGTAACATACCACGCATTTAGCTAACACCAGTCTCTCTCGCCAAATTACTGTCTTCAACTCCCATATGTGCAGCCAACTTCCTCTCACTGCTACTTCCAGAAATTAATTCTCTTTCCACCTCTTTTTCACCTGTTTCACCCACCAATTTTCACACACCAGACATTACATAGTCCACAACGCATTGCTCCCCATGCAACATGGCAAATCCCACAACAACTTGGAACGCAAACGGTGTAATTTTTTCTAAGGAGCTATAGACGTAACCACGAATTATGGTATGTCGAGTGTGAAGTAACGCCCAAATTTCTTTTATCAGACATAGGACAAAATGGTCACACAAATGTGATGATTAGCATACATCTGCCAATGTTCATACTCACTCAAATGTGCATATCGTCTTGTTAAATGAAGGGAAGCTTGGGCCTCCATCTCATTTGAGCACACAAATCCAATCGAATGAAGAATAAAAGCAAATCTAATTCCAGCATTACAGATCCATCTCATCAGGAAACATATATACTTATATTTCTGTTCAGCAAAATCTGCAGCTTTACGGTTTTATTTCACTTTTCCAACCCTTCAGATAAAAATATCAACAATCTAAAGGCTACAAGTCCATCTGCAGAGATCTTCATGTTCCTTTGTCCAATGTGCACAACATAATCAAGAAGTTTACAACACACTGAAGCTACACTGAGTCCTTCAGACCAGAAGGACTCAGTGTAGCTCTGCGATAGAAAGGCCCTTCAGTCAAAACAGCCAAAAATCTCAAAATTGCATTTTCATGTGTTTTCATGTGTCACGTTTGGGTGCTGGAGAGATTTAGCATTGTGGACAGAAACGTGAGCAGGAATGTGTAGGTGTAGTGTGCATTTGCTTGACACCACTTAAGAGGTGCAATGGTCTTGTCTAATTCTCTCTAAAAGGCTTGCGCCATTCTTCTGTCTGTAAGAATGTGTAGATCACAAATTATGCATGAATAAGTATTTGCAGATGTTTTATTTAAAATATGAGCTTTAAATGATAAGTAATACGTTGTAATCAAAGACTTCTTTTAAATTTACTACTGCTGCCCACTAACTAGGACCCAATTACATTATACCACCAACTCTGGGAGGATGAAGGTGAGCATGTTTCCTTGACTCACATTAAGCTCTACACACATCTTCCACAGCTTTACAACGAGCTTGAACATGAGTGTGACTTGCTGATTCTGTTCCATCAGTTAATGAGTAGGCAGTCAACCTAAAGGCTTTGGACAGTGGGAGGAAACCCAAGAACCCAGAGGAAACCCCTGCAAACACAGAGAGAGCAAGCAAATGCTGAACAGAAACCTGGGGATCGAACCCAAGACCTTCTTGCTGTGAGGCTGTGATTGTGTACGCATGCTTTTATATTTCTTACAATGCATCCATTACTTTGACTAAAATTTGAATTGCTCTCCCTCTCAAATTAGTTTGGTGACCTGAGTGCTCCTTTAAGAACATGGACACTCACAACATCAGAATCATCGTATGGAAGGTATTCAACCATTTACATTCAGTGCTACACATCCACTTACGTTTCCATTGACCTGGGAGCAAGTCCACATGCTAGTAATGTGAGCCATGCGCCATTGGTTCCTCCTGATGGCTCTCACAGATGATTTGTGGTCTTGATTTAAAGGCCAACATGTTCACAGAAACTCCAGCCTAGTGTCACATCAGCAATCTGTTTAGTTTCAGGGCTTGAGGTTCTTATACTGGTAATGCAATCCATCACAAAACTGCACCAGTGAGTAGATACATCTACAGCATTAATGTCCGTCAGGCAATTAGGGTAAAACTGGGGTTCTTGTTTGACCCAAAGGACAGTTAAATTTTTTCAGTTAAGTCAATTAAAAGTGGGGTACATGTTTAATTCTAGAACCCCTACCTGACCTACCTGCCTGTCTACCTACCTGTCTGCCTGCTTAGACCACCGCATGCTCACTGACCACTGTAGTCTTCTACAATAGAACAGAACAGAATAGAATAGAATAGAATAGAATAGAATAGAATAGAATAGAATAGAATAGAATACCTTTATTGTTATTGCTGAATTTGCAGGTTCTGTACATGATCCTATAAGTGTAAAGATTATGAATAATCAAGCAAAATATAACAGGGGGCGGATCTGGTGGCAGTAATGATTAAGAAAGTAGATAAATAGCCCAAGGAGTGAATAAGTTGCAGTTACTTTACTTTGTATGGGAAATATTATTAGTAATAATAGTCAAATGGCTCAGATGTGCAAAAATGGCAAAATAAATGATGCAGCTCTTTGGAGGTTAAGTGTAGACTGAGTGAGGTCAGTAGTGTCAGGCTTGTTATGACGGAGATGTGTGAGCTGATTCGGTGCATTTATAGCTCTGGGGTAAAAACTATTTCTCAGTCTGGAGGTGCATCCATAGACGGCTTTTGCCCAGAAAGACAGAGATAGAGAGAGCAAGCCGATTGCACAATGGCAGAGAAACTACCTTCAGTAGCTCTCAATATTGAAAGAAAGACAGAACTGAATAAATCTACAAACAAAATTAAGTTAAATAGAGCAAGAGACCAAGTTAGAGTGAACAGCTGCTCATGTGTTTTTGAGGAGAGGTATCTGAAGTGGAGATCTTAATAAATAGCCTGTAGAACCTTGGCAAATGATTGACATGTCAGATACTGCTGCATCTTCTTAAACTGCTTCTACCACAATGTCAGTGGTAAATTCAACATGTTTGGGAAGGACATTAACCAGCAGTTCTGAACCTGTGTTGTCTGGCATAATGCTGGGTAATGGGAGATGAAGAAGAGCCGACCAGAGTGAGCAAAGTCTCAATCTCCTCACAATTAGACTAACGATTGAAAGATTCAGATTTATTTGGAGTATCCCACTTCTCAAAAGAATGAGTTGGACCAAATACCACAACTACTGAAATAATCAGTTCCCACTGGGTTTTTATTTGCATAATTTTGGGAAATGGCAGTTTCTGTTTTACCTTAGGTTTACATAACAAAAAAAGCAAATAAGTACATAAATAAATACCATTAGCCTTCTGACAGTATGTTAGGTGATGTAAGGCTACAAACTGACTGAGGGGATAGAAACAGAGCACATAATGGATGGCTAGAAGGTGAGTCGGCTCAAATCTCAGTAGGGCTTCTGGTTATGTGCGGAAAATGATGGAAATCGTCTCACAAAGCTTTCTTCTGACTTCAAGCCCAAACAAAATTAATCAGGACCCTTGTGCCCTTGCCTGGATTAATCTGGGTTTGGCCGGCATAGGGCGCAGGAGTCCTGAACATGTGCTTCACAACTGCAAACATGAGCAGGTGACTATGATTGAAGCAGTGACTTCAGTTGGGAACATTAGATTATGTGCATCTGTGCGTCAACATAATGCAACCCAGAGAACACAAGGATCCCATTTCCATTGGATTCTTCTAATTCGCCGTGCATCATTTCACCATTTTGCTATAATAAGCATGTGCGAATTATGTGCAGAGGCAATTGTGCCTTGCTGTCTGTTTGCTCAACACACGTGCACACACACGTCCAATTCAACAATGAATATTCCATTTTATCAAGGTGTGATTTTTACATTTTCCTTTTTTTATATCTGTTAATGTTATTTAAAATGAAATAATTTAAATGATTATTACTGTTATTATTTCCTTCATTATAAACCTTTCCACCCATGACCATTTTTAACATTTCACCCCAAAGAACTGCAGGACCTGGAGGAAATGTTGCCCAAACTTAAAAAAAAAAAAAAAAATTTATAAATGTATTTGGTTAATAAATGGAAGCTTCGTGAATAATAGAAATGTGTTCAACAAATGTTCTTTGCTTCATCAGCATGACAGCAAGATAATGTGGAGTAGTGCAGGTTCACGAACACTAGCGTGAGGAACAGCACAAGCATGGGAAATGGCAAGAGCACAAAAAAGTCATAAACATGGCAAATGGCACTGTCGTGTAAAACAGCAAAAACATAGGAAAGATTGACAGTGTTAACATGGCACCTGGAGATGGTTTGGGTTCTTGTTCCTTTGGCATTTACCATTATCAGCGCACAGTGCCATACATACAAACCCAAACAATCCTTAATCAAGATGCTGCTCTTCAACAATTACAAAAAGCGTCCCTAGTATCCCCAGCATAAATAACACTAATGAGAACCTTCAAATAATACACCAAAATTGTATTGCATTTGGGAAAAAAAAAATTCAATATGAAATGAGAATTTACTGGAATTTTTTCTTGGTCAGCTCGGCAAATATTTTTAGGCATTTGGTTGCTGCAGACAGATGGTGCACGGACACGCAGGTTGGCCGCTGGGTATTTCGCATGCTGAAAAGCCAGTAATGGAAGGCCATGTGTCAGAAATTTCTCACTAAGTATTTCTGGCCTGCAAATGAAGTGTGAAACTGCTGTGCATTAGCTTGTATTAGGTCAAATAAATCATTACTTACTACTGTTTTTACGTCCCACGCTTTCTGTGCCTGTAAAGAGCAGCACTTAATAGCCTGATGCAAGAGCTTCAATTTTCCATTACTGTACTCCATAACTGCACGATTTAGATACAAACGATAAAAGCTGCCCAAGATATGCTGAAATCTTTCCAGAAGCTAATAAAGCGTGCACACACACACACACACACACCAATGAAGCCATTTCACACTACTGGCTTTCAACATAACCCAAAGACTAAACAATGTCACTCTGCTATTTGGTGAAGTGAAGTGCGTCCTTGGGTGCTAATGGCCCACATCGCTTCCAACCAGAGGGCACAGCTAGAGCGTGAGGCAAATAACTTAATGCTGCAAGCAGGGCCTTCTACTGTGTATGATCTGATCAGCGTTACCTTACTCAATTACTCAGGTATGTAGTTGCTTATTTATTTATTTATTTATTTATTTGCAGGCCTGAGAACAGACAGACCTCAGAAGAATGGCCTGATCCTCCACCTGCACCAGTGCTGTCTTGGTCAGCATGCACAAAAACTGTAATATATTAATATATTTCATTTAGATTTTCACTCACTTTATGCCAGGCTGAAGTTGACTTCTTCAATTCCTCCTTAAATTGTGCATCTATGATGTTCTGGTGCCTGCGAAGCATTAGACTTGTTATCCCAGCCAGTTTGGTTTCAAAACTGATTTTCATTTTACTATAAACCAAAATGTGATTGGTTGATTTAACTGTCACTTCCTGTTTAGCTTATTGGTTAATCTTACATGGTAGTACTTCAGGCTGGCACCTGAATGAGCAGAGCTTGATTAGCCATCTACATAGACACCGCAAATGAATCATTTAGCCTAGAATGACCTGAATGATGCCTTCTTGGGTTAACAGTGACCCTGTACTCAGGACTTGACAAAGGATGTGGTAGATGTAGCTGACAGTAATAGAGTTAGTCTGTAAGTGAACACAGTGGACCTGTAGGGTTGGTGGACAAAGTAAGTGTTTCTAATAAAGTGGCCCATAGGTGAAAGCACAAAGAAGGTGTTTCCAATAAACTGGCCAGTGATGGATGCACAAGGACAGTTTCCAATAAACTGGCCAGAGAGTTAAAGCACAAAGCATGTTTTTCTAATAAAGTGACTTGTGAGTGAAAGCACAATCAATTGTTTCAAATAAAGTGGCCAGTGTGTAAAAGCTCAAAGTAGGTGTTTCTAATAAAGTGGTCAGACAGTAAAAGCATAAAGAAGGTGTTTCCCATAAAATGGCAAGTGAGTTCATGGATAGGGCAGAAATGTCTGATACAGTAGTAGGTGTTTCTAATAATGTGGTCACTGCTTGCAAGCATAAGGTAGGTGTTTCTAAGTGATCAATAAAGTGAAGGGTGATTGAAAGAACAGAGCTGGTGTTTCTAATTAATTAGGCAGTGAATAAAAGCAAAAGGCAGGTGTTTCTAATAAAGTGGCCAGTGAGTGAACACACAGAGCAGGTATTTCTAATAAACAGTTATGAGAATTTTGTCTACACATTGTTGACAATGACATTTGCATTTGTTAATGAATAAAAATACTATTTGATAAAAGAGAAGACATCTCAAGGCTAGAAGACTTGTCTGGGCTTGTTGGGAAGTGGCAACCCAGGTTTGGGTAGAACCAGATGGAGAGATGACTTCATTTTGCTGACTCATTCATGACGTGTCGTCACGAGTGTTTTGGCCAGTTCGGGGGAAGGTGTGAGTCTGTCTGGTAATGACACACGGTCGTTCCTGACTCTCACCGAACGCCAACGCGGGCTCATCGGGACGATGCCTCTGTCTATCATGATTGTACAAGTTTAACTGTAACTGCTGAGTAAAGATTGTTTTCTTTTTAATATCAAAATGCTCTTCTGACTCATTCTTTGTGTGGAAAATCATTATTTAGAT
>JBBIGC010083310.1:0-10339 GCA_037576955.1 Lepidarchus adonis
AGAGAGAGAGAGAGAGAGAGAGAGAGAGAGAGAGAGAGAGAGAGAGAGAGAGAGAGAGAGAGAGAGAGACAGAGACATAAACAGCCATCTTAGCCCCAGGATAAAATTCACTAGTGCACCTGGACTTCCTACTCCTGGTGAACTTAAAACCAAGAATAAAAGTCTGGAGAGTCAAAGTCAGTTTAAATGGCATGAAAAACTGTCTGTAAAATGTGAAATAAGAGGCGAAGTCTGAAACAGTTCATAAAAGCACGAAACACGGTTTGTACCGTGCAGTACAGAGAAAGTACAGGGAAAGAGAGAGAGAGAAGGAGTGAGTGAGAGAGCACTGAGTGCTGCTGAATAAGGAAACTGACTGCTGGTTATGTCAGTGCTGACTCAGCAAAGCTCTGGTCCCAGCCAGTATTACTCTGCAGTAGGAATGCAGCGCGGGAAAGAGAGAGGATAAAACAGAAAAAGAGAGACAAGCTATGTTGGAGAGATTGAGATTTGAACAAAGGAAAGAGTGGAAGCAGGATGAAAAAGAGAAAGAAACATTTAATGAGACAGAGAGTCTGAGAGGAAAAGCAAATGAAACAGCTTGTGAGTGAGAGAGAGTGTCGTCTTCTCACCCAGAGTCACTGCAGTAGCAGATAAACACCAAATCAAGCTACACATCAGGCTACACCTCCCAGCATTGGTGCTGTTGTGTGATTAGGGGAGTTTAAAAAAAATAATAAAATAAAAAAATATAGAGAATAAATGTAACAATCAGTTGGGCATTGCTTGGTGCACCATGCAAGCAACTACATTCAGTCTAAAAAGAACCTTGTTTCACCTGGTTTTATTGTGAATATCTCTACTCTTTTGCCTTTTGTTTGTATGTCTGGAGGCCCAGCCTGAATATTAAATCTGCTCTTTAGAACAAAGGTCCTGCTCTTCCTTCTGTGCTGTAGGTTTATCAAGCACTGTTTGCTATGTTTCCTCCACTCTCCCTGCTACCCCATGCTGAAATACAATGAAACGATGGTTTTGTTTGTAAGATCTCTACTCATGTTGTTGTATTGTCTATATGTGTGTGTGCCATCAGGGTGGTGAACACTGTTATTACAGTGGGCAAGTGAGAGGGACTGAGGCCTCTCGTGTAGCTTTGTCAACCTGCAATGGCTTGCAGTAAGTATAAGAACATGGCCCGTCTTAGAATCCTGTGTAGTGACGTCTTCAGTAAAAGCCTCAGCCTGTCGAATCACTATTGATGTTCCCCACTTCTTTCCCTTCTCTCTCTGGCTTCCAGTGGCATGTTTGATGATGGAGTTCATGTGTATCTGATTGAGCCTTTGAAACAGTCTCACTCTATTGTAAGTGCTCCACATTTCTTAACAAGTCACACGTTCAGAGGACAGTAGAGGAGCAAGGACACAACCCAACATAATGAAAACATGTAACAGATTGTAATGTAGTCAAACAGACTCGGGTACAATGTGATTTTGTTCACCTTCTCGTACTTCTGTAGCAATATGATCTGGATATTTTGACAGCAGCATCGCAGATATTTTTCAAGACATACCCTGAAGATCCATTTGTACCACAAAAGTACTTAAATTTCTTACTTAAATTCCTTAAATTCACACTTATACTATGAAGGAAACTTTGACGGATTAAAACTACTTGAAGTGAGAACTAGCCATGCTAAGGTACAGGGTGGGGTTTTACCAGTAAGCCACCTGAAGTAAACAGAAGACCACCCCCACCATATAAATGTAATATAGCCAACATCCAGAATTCATATTATATTAATTTATATTTTAAATGTAAAAATGTAAACCTGAAGGCCTTTGCCTTGCTCATTGGGGGCTCGGACTGTGTAAATTCTGTAAAGCTGCTTTGTGACAATGTCAGTTGCAAAAAGCACTATACAAATAAAATTGACTTGAAAAAAAAAATATGTAAATGATAGCTGCAGTATTATATTTGTAATTTAGTAACTTCAGAAATATTGAATAATACTTGTAGCTTTATTATACTGATATTTGTTTGCCATTTCATTTTGTTTTATTTTCAATAATCATATTTGATTAATATTTAGGTTGAAAAACTCTGTACTCTTTTTATTGAAATAGAGTCATAGATTGAAAATTTGTGGTTACGTCACTGTTTTTCATTGTTGTTGCTGAGATGTTTTATTCACCTTATTAGTGCTGAATAAGAGTTTTTGTGTGTTGGTGGGTGAGATGGGGGGTTGATAGTGCGCTGTGCTAAGGCACCATCACTGTGGTCTTTCCACAAGTCACCACTCCAATGGGTTTACTGCTGTGGTGTATGTTAAGCATTAAAAAGAGCATTTCTATCTGAAGCAACGTTGCTTAAATGTTTTACTGTAATATAAGACCATTCATATATGTTGCCGGCTGTTAATAAAGCAAAGTGCTTTTCAATAAAGCCTCTGCAGCATTATTACATGCATCAGTTCCGATTTACATCAAAATTCAAAAGTTACGTCACATTTAAAGGAACCAAACCCTGACATAACTCGAGGACCCCCGTACTGTTTACATCAGTTTAACAATTATATATATATATATATAGTGAGGTGTCAAACTCGCTCCTCAGCCAATTTTACGTCAAGCCACTTGCTACCCTGGCAAAAGCTGTAGGTGTTCTGAAAAAGATATCTCTGTAGCAGTGTTGCAAAGTTTGCTTGTTTTAAAAAGTACATCTATTTTTAAAAAACATGCCGTGCTCTCTTTTAGAGGTATACAACTCTCTGTTAGTACAGTTGCTTCCATTACTGTTTTTGTGTGTAACACTTGGCAGTATCTTTAGTATTTAACTAAATACATACTGGAGGTCTATATAGTAAACATTTGCATTATTGCTTTCCTTTCCTGTGTGTATACTTTAGGATGGAGCTGCTAGACCCCATGTCCTGCGCAGGACACCCACCTTGCTGCAGTCTCATGGCTCAGAGGCTGGAGGTAAACTCTTAACACCTTTCTTACAATTCTTTGGGTTAGGAAATTTACATTTGCAAAAAATGTTGTGCATAAAAATGCAATAAAAACATGTTAAGTAAAGAAAAGAGCCAAAACAAACACAAGGCATTCATTTTTATAACACACTTTCAATTATATAGGCCTATGATTCGAGGGTGTCCTTCCTGCGCATGCGCGGTAGAGCTTTGTGTCAAAAATTGCTCGGTTAGAAATGCTGGAGGAAACTGCATTTGTGTATGTAATATTTAACCAAAATCACAATGTTATTTTTATTACATTATTTTTAAATGGCATATAAAATTGTAATTAAATTCTTTAAAAATTACTTACTTAAAATTAATTACTAAATATACATATATACAATATATATATAAATGTCCCAAGTCCAACAAAAACTTTTTTTTATGTTATCCTTACCTAAAAATGAACGTCTTCCCACGTTTTAGCATAAATATATACGCATATTCCGTCATGTGATGCATGTTTTTTACTCATTTATTATTATTATTATTAAGACCATTATTATATACTATTATAAAACACTAACACACTATAAAGCACGCTTTGAAAACATAGTTCTGATAGAAAATGATTATATTCCACCCATAGACAATTTTCTTTGTTTTCTTCTTTGGTTCTTTTGTGCTTTTGCCTGCATGCTGCTCTTTAAGTGACGGTACTCGCGAGCCCAGGTGATTATATTTAGATTTGTCACAGAAGCATGATGGTTTCTTAGACAGGGCCACTCGAGGGCTCGAAGATCAGACATATTTAACTGCTTCTGAACCTGCCCTTTATGCAGAGATGTCTCTGAATTCTCTGAATCTTTTCACAATATCATGTATTGTAGATGTCGAAAGACCAAAATCTCTGTAATCTTGGGTTCAGAATTGTTCTGATTAATAACTTAATAATTCTGGCAATTTGGGCAAAAATGGGTGAACCATGATCCAGCAAATTCTTGCAAAGAATGGGCCATGAATGCATGGATTTTTATACCCAGTCATGATACATCACTTGCATGCTTAATGTGGAGTGCTTCTGAATATTCTGTGCATTTTCAGTCTTATTTGAACTCTGTCCCAACTTTTGTTGAGGGTTTTGCAGCAATCAAATATTAAACGTGTGTATATTAACAAAATGCAGTCAAGTATTGATTAATAAACTTTATGTTGTTGTCAGTTAAATACAGGTTCGTGTGAATTAACAAATCACAGATGTTTGTTTTTATTGCTTTATGGATAATATCACATCTTGGAAATGGAAATGTACAATACCTTTATCTTAGCCCATGTGGAGTTCTGCAGGATTCAGTAACTTGGACATTCTAAACAGTTTTTTTCACTGAGTTCTGTAGCATAACTATTTACATACATAGACACATTCTCAAAGCTTCAAACTCACTTGCTAACAAAGAAACAAAATTCTCTGCAGAACCCTTTACCAGACACATTCCAGTCAGTGTGTCCCTACTCACTGGATGTTTTGGAAGAATGCCCAACAGTAGAGGAACTACATTAAAAACTTTTCATTATCCCCATATGGAATAGATTTCAGAATTTGATTTTGCTCTCAGTGTCTCTTACAATGAGCTACCTTTAAGCCCTGTTAGAATAGCCCTGTGGGTGTCCATTACTGGTGGAAACCTTCCACCTATTTTAAAACCCTTACTCTTTAAGTAACTGAACTTCCACTGGTTGTTCATCGGTTTCCCGTTGCTGGTTAGGGTTAGAGGTGTGTTAGGCTGTTTTTAAGTATAGAACAAAAAGCACAATTTAAACCTTATTTGTTAAAGCACAGGACGGTGTCTGCTTCTGTCTGTATGTGTGTGTATTATCTGTCCTCTAGTCTGGTTCTTGTTTGGAGCCATGTAAACAGATTTCTGTAATTTGCCACAAAAACATCCGACCTGGGGCCTTACATAATAACACGACATTGAGTTTTCTTCATGTTGTTTTTCTTTCTTTTTTTCTAATCTCTTAGCAACATTGAAATTTAAACAAAAGAAGGAACATCTTGTCTTGGTGATAGTATTAATATTTGATTATCTGTGTGTGTGTGTGTGTGCAGGACATGAGGAACTGCTACTTCCCGAGCTGGATGACATGTCTTGGCTACGGCGCAGGAAAAAGCGTGCTGTAAGCATGTGAGGGGGGCCTGCTCCTCCTTCTCCTCCACCTCCTCAGAAAACCATGAGCTCATGGTCTTTCGTAACTCCAGTTGTCAACAACTAATCACACAACATAAGCTATTTAATATTTTTAATATGTGTTTTTTTTATATTGACCTTTGTAATTCAGTATTCAGTATTTAAATAAGCTGAACCCTTTGATACTGATTTGCCATCTTTAATAATCACACTGTGTAATTTTGTTTAAAATTCTCTGGTGGTGTTCAACACTTCTTAGTGGAAATGGTTCTATAAAGTGCCAAAAAAGGGGCTTATGTGGAATACAAGTCAAATGTACGAACGTATTTGTGGTATTTACTTTATGTAACAATTTCAAACCGATTTAAAATGTAAAGACCCAGTGATGCGTTGTTTCATGGTTCTACTTAAACGGCACTTAAATCTTCACCATGATTGCTGCATACGGTTCTTTAAAAAATATTGTGAACATAAAGGGTTCTAAAATGGTCAAAGAACCCTATTTTGAGTGTACAGTCGTCTCTAATAAGTGCTGTAGACATGCCATTATGTCCGTCCCTGTTATCAGAGCCAAACTGGCAGGAAACGGGTCTTTAAGTCCTAAATCACAGACTGTTTGTTTAGACATATTTTGTTATCACATACTGGCCACAATGATGAGCACAGACGTTGCAAAGAATTCATCATGAGACACACAGTCATGTCACAGCAGCTGTGTTGTTTTAAACTTTGCTTTCCTGAGGTCGTGACCATGTGGCTTTTACATAATTACTGTTTCTCTTCCAGATGCCAAGGAATGTGTTTGAAGAGATAAAGTACATCGAGCTCATGATTGTCAGTGACCACAACATGGTGCGCGTGTGTGTGTGTGTGTGATTAGGGTTTGTTTTTGTGGTATTTGTTATGTTTATGTTTCTGGAATAGCTATGTCATGCTAGACGTGTGCGTAAGTGAAATATGTTTAAGCATAATCACAGATTCCAATGGAAAAGTAATGAGGCAGTATTAAGAGACTTCAGTCATCAATCTGGTTTTCCTTCAGTAAGAGAAAAGCTCTTAGCCCACAAGGGTGCAGTGGATACAGTCACTAACAAGGTTCTTGTTAGTGGTGCGCACAGGTATAGCTCTAGCCACTGGAGGGCGCTCTTACTTTGTCAGTCTTAGGAACATATCTGATTCAGCGGATCTGTAAGGAAAAGGAAACAAGATTGTAATCTTTTTCTCTCATTAATGCATGGTAGTAAAAGTGCCATCACTCACACCATTGTGTGAAACAATCACTTAAGTAAAAATACCACAAAAGGTAGAAGTACAAAAATACCAGAAAAATCCTATTTAAGTACAAGTGCAGTGAAATAGCTCAGTACATCCAACGTCTGTTAGCACAGGAACTGAAACGTGTCTGTTTTTAATGCGCTCTTTGTGTTAAATACATTGATACACAATGATAATGCAATCACAAAGCAGTACAAATCATTTTCAACAATATACAGTATATGAAATGTAGCAGGAAAAACTAGGTTTAAGTGACAAAGCAGTTTGGGTAAGAAGTACAACCAAGATTTGTTAGATTACTGACAAATCTAAGAATAATAGAAATAAAAGTACTATGTATAAAACTATTAATAGTTTATTCATTATTGGAAAAAAATAGTTTTTCTAACTACTTGAAGTGTTTTAGCACACGAGTGACTGATTTTTCTTTTTTTCCAACTGATTTTCTTGGTGCAGTTTAAGAGGCAGAAAACCAAGCAGCAGACTCGGAACTTTGCAAAGTCTGTGGTCAACCTGGTGGATGCTGTGAGTTACTGAAATTCCTCTATTTTTTTAAAGCAACATTTAGTAACAAGGACAATTTTTGTGCAAAACCGTTTGGCCTAATGCCGGTTATACATTTTTATGCCTAATCAGTTTAATGTAACATCTGAACAGAAATTCTGTTTGAATCTAAGAGACTGTTCCACCTCAATTTAGTGAATAATTTTTTGTTTTAAATCTGATTTAGCTTGAGTAGATAGAACCAACTGCATACGTAGTTGACTGAATGTTTTACTCATGTTCAGACTGTCAGAAAACAAAAACTTTGAGAACATTTCTATAAATGAATGTAACTGTTATTCTCTATGAAAGATTTGTACTTATTTTCACTCATATGCAATTTGATGGCGAATGTTTCAGTTAAAGTAATTTCACTAAAGCAAATAACTGTTGGTGTCCCAACAGTCACTATACACTTTTAATAAATTCCTAAAAATGACTATAACTTCCAGCCCCTTTTAGACAGAGGCCTACAACTAGTCTTCAAGGCACAGGAGTGTGATGACAAACCTAGAAAGTTAAACTCCTTTGTTAGTGCTAAAAATATGAATACATTTTCTTTTGAAAATTTGCAATTATTTATTTTAAGTGTATTGTGACTTTTGGGACATCCTGTATTTACTGGACCTTAAGATTATTTTACAAATGGTCAACCAGTACCAGTTAGAGCCCTACTGTCTCTCTATCTGTCTGTCTGTCTGTCCATCTGTGTAGCTTATCTAACAGGTCTGTTTTCCTCTGTTCCCTGTACTCTGCCCAGTGTGTTGTGTTAAAGCATTTGAATCACTAATTCTCAAATTCACACCTAGTGTCCTTCACCTGTCACTTTGTCCTCGGTCACTCTTTTTTACCTCTTGCACTAAATGGACCTTTTCTGAGCTCTTTTCCCTTGTCATCCCTCTCCACTCTCTCCTTCCATTTCTTCACTCGGTTTTCCCTTTCTCCTTCTCTCTCTCCCCCTCTCTCTCTGGTGGAAGATCTTTAAAGAACATTTGAACACACGTGTGGTCCTGGTAGCTATGGAGATCTGGACAGATAAAGATCACATTCCAATCAGTGTGATGCCATTGGATATGCTCCGAGATTTTTCCAAATATCGTCAGCAGCACATAAAACAGCACACGGATGCAGTTCACCTGTTCTCGTGAGTTTACCACTTCTTCACTGTTCGTTATGAATTTACACAGCCTCTTTAGTATTAACGTACTTGTGTATTCACACATTGTCCTGAACTAAGTGGATTCTCCTTGTGTATATCTGCAGAAATGTGACCTTTCACTACCGTCAGAGCAGCGCTGCATTCTTCGGAGGGATGTGTTCAGTAAGCCGTGGTGTTGGGGTGAATGAGGTTAGGAAATCAAATGAGCCTCTTGCTTCACTTTTAAAATTGATTCAGGTTTCTTCTTTTGTTATGATAACTGACACCAACATTTCTTGCTATGACTTATTAAATGTTGGGGGGATTTGTTCCTCAGTAACAGCTTCTGCTCTTTTCGGAAACACGTGTTTTCATAATTTAACACCAGCAAAGGAAACAATCCAAAGATGCTGAATTCACTTATTAGGATAGATGTCTGCATACTACGGGAAAATGTATGGTGTATTTTATAAAGTTTCTTTAATCTAAAGAAATTGCTTCCTATACATTCTCCCTTTCCCTCTACACATCATACACAATGGATGAGTTTTTCTTCACAGCACATTTCTCCACATAGTCCCAGACATTCTCAGTGTGGTATTCCTGCCAATGTAATCAACATAAGACATTTATTTTAAAAGGACTTTATTATTTCATGAGTGGCATTTTACAAATTTAGTTTCTGGAAAAGAGGGAACATTAAGTACAAGTATGTACTTAATATTATTAGTCTTAAGTATGTATATATATATATATATAATTTATTAAATATTCCACAAAACAAAACATTCCACAATAAGTAAGTGAAATGAGAAAAGATGATTGGTCTTAAAAGGAGCATTTAACAAAGTCTCAGTCATCTCAAGCCAAACTGGCACATGACCAATTATAAATCGACACCATTTTATAATTTATAATCACTTGGAAAAAAAAATCTTAAAAATGTCTTTCACCCTCTACAGTAAATAATATTATGAAAATACAGTATATAGGGAAGGTGGAGTCTGTGTAGGGCAAGGCTAGAGACCACTGTTGATTGTGTATACCCTCAGAAGGTATTGCTTGAGAAACAGTCTTAGTGCTGTGATAAATACGGCTTAGATTAAGAGTACTTTTAAAAGTCCACCACTGCATGAAGAAATGCAACCTGAAACTCTGTTTGGCAAAGCAGGAAGATAAAAGTACCATATATCAATTCTGTGCAAAAAATGTTCCTGGACCTCTGCATGTTTTCATCTCAGATGGACTCACAAAAAGTTGAAAAGTGTCCTGTGGTCACATGAGCCCAAATTTCAGCTTGTCTTTGGAAAACTGGTCACTGAATTGTCTGTGCCAAAAACTAAATAGACAATCCAGACTGTTATCAGTGACAGATGCCAAAGCCAGCAACTATCATGTTATAGGGATGTATTAATACAAACAATATGGGTTAGCTCACCCCCGTTATATTGCCAACCCTGCCTCTCGTCATAAAAGGCTGCAGGACAGATTTCCTTCCATGTATTTACCCCCGTTACTATAGCTCACCAACCTCACTTCTCGGCAGATTTAGAGCGCGGACCAATTGGGAAGAGCTAACGAGCTTTGACTGTATATTGTAACTGGCTGCGGTTGATACATGGGTGTGGTTTTATGAACTGTAAATGGTTTTTGTGCAGTATGGGTCTACATGGACAATGGCTGTCTCGCTATCCCAGAGCTTGGCTCAGAACCTTGGCATTCGGTGGGATCCAGCAGCCAGCAAGAGCAGTATGCACACACACATACACACAGTTTTAGCTAAAATTAACTATTTTTCAATAAAAATCTGCCGCATACAGTATATGGCATACTGGTATTTCCACACTTGAAATTATTATGAAAGCACTAATGACTAATGATTTATTATACTTCTACCTGCGAGTCAATGGTTTTGCTGTTTTTTTCTATGTACAGGAGAATGTGTTGAAATGTCCATGGTAATTGACTGTATTGATTAATTTATAATGCAGATCAGATTGAAAAGCATTGGAGCATTCCCTTTATAGTTACTGAACCTGGCTTTGTTTCATTTTTTAATTTTGTCACATTTTGCATTAATGCTTTGCTATTGTGTTTGTTTTCCATTTTAGAAGAGTGTGGATGTGTGGACTCTTGGGTGGGCTGCATCATGGAGGACACAGGGTGAGCTACTGTATTCTAACATGGACACACACGCACACACACACACACACACACACACACACACACACACACACACACACACACACACACACACACACA